>JAZAYU010000032.1:4301170-4505178 GCA_038501625.1 Corbicula japonica
ACCAAAAGCGTCGGGGATTTCCGGAAGTCGCATGGGGGAGAAGAATCTATGAAATAATAACCTGCATTTCGGAGGCCGTTTTCTGTTGAATGTTACGCGTATTTCGAGCTTTTGGTGGGACTTTTTGACATTTACTGTTAGATCAGACACTGTTGTGTTGAACCAAACAGCTGTCAAGCTGGAACCCGCCGTATTGTAGGAAAAACATCCTCTCGAACGGGGGTGGGGTCTGGAGCCGTTCCTGACCATTATTCAATTATATACTTAGAAATATAATTTTTTTAGAATACGATTTTGACAGTGTATTTTCGCATATTTTGATAGAATGGAATAATATTAGTGATTATACACCATTTTTAGAAATAAAGGGCGTATAAGTAAGAGTTGGCAGGGGATGGGGAGGCTGGTCAAGCGCCAGTGGTATTACTCCCCCTTTTCACTAAATATTAATTTTTGAAAGCGTTTGACTTAAGTTAATTTAAAGAAAAAATGAATAAAATGTAAATATAAGTAATGATTCTTATTTTGGTGTGGTTCGTGCAGATTGGACGTGCACGCGAGAGCTGGCAAATCCATATAGCGCGCTAGTGCTTTATGGTAAAATAAGAGTCATTCTTTAACTAGCTCAACTACCTGTAACACAAAGATGAAACTTTATTAATAACTTCAAGGCAATACAAAAACACATTACATGCATTTATAAAAATGCCACAATGGTAGACACTTATAAATAAGTGTAATAATAAATAGATTATTTAAAAAAACATACTTCTATATTATTAACAACAGTGTCAGATAACTATTACACAGGTTATCATGTTTGTTCAGTGCAAAGGTCTACATATGCAAATATTCAAAGTTTCAAGCAATGATTTTGAATACCGTTCAAGTATTGTGGACAATGTATAACAAGTGCTTTCCAAAAGTAAAAAAGGAGATAACTTTTAATCAATTGTGCAATGTTATTATTTCTGTGTGTTAAACAGGTTTACAGGGTTTAGTTTTAAAATTATTTTCAATTGAGTAATGCTATGAACATAAGTGCATTTTAAGATGAACCAGGGGTGATAACTCAGCAACGATATACTGGTAGTCGAATTAAAGTATTTGCAGGTTGCACAACTTCCCATGGTTATTAACTATGATCAAAATGTATTATATTATGTACACCACTATAAAATACCTGTTCATAACATTTTATTAAAGGAACACATGTACCTATTTACACCTGTACACGTCTTTTCAATGTACAACTATCATAAATGATAATCTGATAAAAAAATTTTAGTAAATATTTCAGTATCAATAATCTTACTTTACTAAAATTGACTTAAAGCTCCAGCCCTAAGAATATACTATGGAAAAATCATATTTGTTTATATAGACTGCAATATATAAACTCTCTAACAGAACACAAAAGGTCCGATCGAATTCTTTCTTATAGACGAGATTTTTAATGATATTGCTAAATTTTAGTTAACGAACTTTTAAGAAGCTAAATATAATGGAGCTGTATTTAGCACAGACGAAGAGACCACTTCATGCGCGATCTTGATTTCTGTGAGGTATCGGAAATCCTACTTTTGCTTTTAGTCCCGCGGACCAAATTTATTTGAGTAAATTATAATTTTATTAGTCCGAACTAATGCTGCAAATTTGTGCCTATAGCTCCAAATACATGTAATATTTCATACAAGAGCGGGTTAAATTGAAGTAATGCCTCTTTAACTCCTACTTTAATGATACACTTAATTCATTTTTAAAACGATCAAAGTAGATTTTAACCCTTTTGTCCAAGATTACGCATTTTTACTCATGTGCAACCAGTGTAGATCCAGATCAGCTGGCACATCAGCGCCGTCTGATCAGGATCTGCACTGGTCTCATTTTTGTCAGAAATAACCAAACGAATAAAAAAGCAGACAGTGCAGAACCCAATCAGATGGCATGGATTTGCTGGCTGATCTGGATCTACACTGTTTGCCCATGCAATAAAGGTGTATCTATTGACGAAAAGGTTAATGAAGTCTTGCCGAAATACAAAACACAAGAAATCACAAAACATTACATCATTGATCATGTTTAGAAATCAAAAACAAATCAAAATTGAACCCTTTCCTCCATATATACACATTTTAACACATTTGTGACCTGAGTGTAGATCCAGATCAGCCGGCACATTCATGCCTTCTGATCAGGATCTGCACCGGTCGCATTTTGGTCAGAAATAGCCTAAAGAATCAAAAAGCAGACAGTGCAGAACCTAATTAGGTGGCATGTTCTGGCTGATCTGGATCTACACTGTTTGCCCATGCAATTAAGGTGTATCTATCGAGGAAAGGGTTTATGAAGTCTTGCCGAAATACAAAACACAAGAAATCACAAATCATTACATCTTTGATCATGTTTCATTACTTTTTATGAATAAAATCTATTTATGGGTGATTATCCCAATGCAACAAAAACTGCAGCTTGTCCGCAAATGAAAACAAATCAAGATATTAATAAAGTCAATCACAAATCAAAATTTAATAAGAAAAAATAACATTTTTCATTCCATTTTTGTAAAACTATCCAGGGATATTTGAAGTCCACTCAAAAATTCACAGGGTCTGTTTTATACTTTATTATCACTTCAGTCGAATCAGTGCTTTACATATCCATCACTGTGATCTCTCCTGAAAAAAAATAGGAAAGACAAATTGAATTGAAATAACCAAATGAAACTATACTTGCAATTAAAGTGAATCTGGAGTTATATGACATTTTTAGCTCTTTCAATGAGTCCATATATTATTTTATTATTTATCAACTCCTTTTTCTAGCCAATTTGTTTCATAAATTACTGAAACTCCAGAAGCAAACCTGGCAATGTTCTATATGATAAGACAAGATGCATGAACATTGTACATGGGATATGGCCATTATTCTATGTGCGAACAGTGTTGATCCAGCTTAGCCAGCACAACTGTGTTGTCCGATCAGAATCAACTTAGTTTACTTTTAGTTCACCTTTAATCAGGTTATTTCCTATCAAAAAGTGACCTGTGTAGATCCAGATCAGATGGAAACATCTGTTCTAGATCTACACTGGTCAGGCACATGATGACACTGTAAAGAGTTATATATAAAGTGGAATTTCTTGATGGTATTATAAACAAATTAATTAAAATATCAATAAATTTTTACATAGCTAAAGAATGTTGATAAAATTGACAACTAATAACTCAATGTGTCAGTTAAGGATATAATTCAACTGGCTGTTTAAGACAGGTGGTTGCTGAATGCAGGTAGCTGCTAAGACAGGTTAAACTGTACAATGTATTTTATCACGATACAAAGCCTATGGATAAAATCTTGGAGGTTGTGTTAGAATGTAAAATAAACATATAAACTTAACATAATGGTATGTAAATATCTCAGGATGTTTTAATTGAATCAATTAAATAAAAATATATTACCATGTTTCCGACTATTGCTTGGCCTTGCCTCTCTCCTTCCTTCCCTTCGTCTTTTTATTGTTTTTCTGCTGCTTTTGATTCCCTTTTCCTGAAAATGATACAATAAGTGTAGTAAGCATTATCTGTATATAAGCAGTGGCTGTGCTTTACTGGTATGTCATTTCTTAACATGCTAAATATATTGTAATATTTACACTCTGACATCTTGAAATTCGCTTCCATAAAAATGTCATTATTAAGAATTTGTCTGTATCACATTGGAAAATATTTGACCTAGTGTGTGGGTTCAAATATTTACTCACACACTATGGGACACTTAATGTTTCATTTTGTAACCTTGACCAGTATCCCCATTGTGAAAATGATGTTATTCAATGTGGCTGTTCTAACAGCAATTCAACAGATGGTGATATCACAGTTTTCCGCAGTATTTTTGCAAAACAATAACATTATTAACGTATAAATACGCTTTTAAGGCATGTGCATCCAGCGTTAATCCAAATCAGCCGGCATAAATGTGCCGTATGATCTGGATCTGCACTGTTTGCTTTTGGTTCAAAAATAACCTAATAAATTAAATAGCCAACAGTGCAGATGCTGATCTGAGATGGCATGGATGTGCCAGCTGATCTGGATCTACCCTGTTCACCCAGGCAGTAAAAGTGTATCTATGGAGAAAAGGGTTGAGGATAAATTAACCATATTGATGTTTAATTATTGTACATTCATCAGCATATGAAATACATTTGGGTTGTTTGCAGTAAGTGTGAAGTTCTAATCACTTTCAAAATGATATCTGTCTTTTTTACCATATTAATGCAATTTCAAATAATTTGAAAATTATCATATTAATTATGTAAGGATTATTGCCGATTTTCATTGTTGCAGCCGAGGAGAGCGCTTACAAATTATAAAAACAAACCTTTGTTAGCTGATTTTGGATTACGAGCTGGTTCTGGGTTCTTTTTTTTCTTCGGCCGAACTGTCAGCTATAAAAAAACAAACAGCATTATTAAATATATTTATAGTAAATGCATTCAAAATTCAAATTGTATATTGTCTTACTTCATAAAAAAGGCTAAAAGTTTATCACATGGGTGACCAGTATAGGTCTGTATCACTATCAGGTGCAAATCAGTGTCATCTCATCAAGATCTACAACTGTTACAGACATTTTAGATTCATTGGGATTCCTGACCGAACAGTGAAGTGTAGATCCTGATCAAACTGCACTGAACTCTGGCAGAACTGAATCTACATATTTGCCAATACACACTTGGAGTAAATCAATAGGACAAGTAATGAAAACATATCAACAGACATTAGAGAGTCTGAATACAATATTTTATAATATTGGTAACAATTAAATTGGGAATTTAACTGAAAAAAATGTGTGCATCATAATGCAATACAACTTGAACACCCAACTACATGTAATTCTGATTTAGGTGTCTTTATAATGGTCATTGATTTGCTAAAAAACATATTAATCTTTAAACTGTTGAAAGTTAACACTTTACTACATAGATATGCCTGATACTGTGTAGTTCTAGATCAGAAGGCACATCCATGCATTCTGAGTTGGATCTACAATGTTGCTTCTAATGTTGGAAATTTCTAAATGAATCTTTAAAGCTAACAGTGTAGATCCATATAAGGTAGCACATATTTGCTGGCTGATCTGGATCTACAATTTTTGCCCATGGAACAAAACAAATTCTTGGAGTTCCAGATCATAAAACAAAAACAAAAAAATTATAGAACCATCTGTATTTAGTTAAATGAAATTAATGAAATGACCAAACAAAAAGCAAAGTTTTTGGTAACTTCTTTGCATTTGGTAGGAAATCTGCTCTACCAGAAGCTTGTCCAATATCTTCATCTGGTGTTCATAGTCTGTCAGCTAATATGACAATAATGATATCAGCAATATAAATGTGCTTGAGATTTTTCAGTTTCAAAAGCATGGGCAAGGATTATAGTAAGATTAATAAGGCTTACTCTTTTGCCTGATAGTTTGTGTTTATTACTCGAATAATGTGTTGTCATTCACTCATTGGGATTGTTTAAGACTAAAGACTTGCTCTTTTTTGCATGATAGATTTTGTTTATTATTTGAAAAATGTGATGTCATTCACTCTTTGTGATTGTAGATTGACGAAACAGATGATGAGGATGAAGTAATATCAAGATCGACCGTTGAACAACATCCCATTTCCACCGAAAATACAGAACTGGGGATCCTTAGGAAAAGATGTGAAGAGCTTGAGGTATTCAAACATTCACAGACTTAAGATGTCGTTTGTATTGTTGTAACATTGTAAATTGATTAATATAAATGTAACTGTTTGCTGCAGAAGATATGCTCTTAACTCTTTACTCCGTAAGATATAGCTCTTATCCATAGAACAGTGTAGATCCAGATCAGACTAAACCTACAATGTTTATTGTGATTCATTATGTTATTTCTGAGCGTACAGGTGAACAGTGTAGATCCTGATGGCTATGCTCTATGTCATCTGAGTCTACACTTGTTGCACTCATGATTAACTGGTGTATATATAGAGTAAAGGCTGAGGGATATTTGAGATTAGCTATACAATATACATTGAATTTCTCAGTTGACAGAAGCAATATATCAACTCTTGTAAAAAATATGGAATGTTGAAGGGCATCAGAAGACATGATTTTGTTATTTAACTTGGGGTTTAGATATCATACCCGTAATGTTAATCACAGCCAAGGTTTTATTTTTTTTAAACCACCAACTTTCACTTTCCGATTAAAAACAGTTTGTTATGTAATGAAGTAATTATAGCATTAGGTAACTAAAGTTTTAAAAACTGATATACCAACACTAACTCTTGAATTCAATATACTGAAGATTATAATATAAACTGGTGACTTTTTTCAGGCTGAGAACAGTGATTTGAAATCAGAGGTGGAGAGACTGAAAAAAGAATGCGAAAGAAGAGCAAGCATAAGTGTGGTAAATGACGAATTTCCCTTTTTCTTTCTTTACATTTTACAGATATATAGAATAATAACTGCCATGACTGACCTCTGAATAAGCACCCTTGAAAACACAGCCATTTCAACATGAGTAATGGCACACATTGTTTCAGAAAACAGGGGAAAATGTACATGCTCCTCAAAGGAGAAGCAGATTTACCATTTGTTTTGCTATGAATACAACAGCTTAGACATTCAGACACTCTTGCACAAGTATATACTGCTTATAATTACTTGTCATCCACATTGTTGTTTGTGATATTGAATATGTAGAAATATATAACTAGGAGCTAAACAACATTACATTAGTCTGTTTTACTTTGATTCTTCGAATTAATATTTATACTTAACTTTCTTAATCAAAGAACTTCTGGTAATATAACTTTCAAATTGGGGTAAAAAATACAACACGGAGTGGTTCCTTTTTTATCTGCCTTGATTTTATGCAGGTTAGAATCCTCGAACTTCATTTAAGTCGAGTTTTGACTTCAAATACATGAGATTTTGCAGATCGGTTTATATTATAGCTAATTATTTATTAATTTTAAGATATAATAATGTAAGAGATAGGGGAATGACATTGATGTTCGCTTAAATGTTACTAAAACAAACAGTTTTTAGTGGACAGAGTAGAAACAGTTTTCTAAGAATTCATAATTTTTTGTTCCCAGGTGAATAATGAAAAGAAGACAAAGAAAACACCGCAAACTCAAGGAAGGCCAAGAAGGAAAGCTGATACAGTACGTTAAACAAACATGTATAGAATAAGAAGTTTTTTTAGGAATTATTTCTTCAAAATTCTGATAATTTGCCAGACAGCTGAAAAGAATGACGAGCTATTCTACTCACCAGCTACTAAACTTTTATTGTGGTTGGTGACTGCATCACATCATTGCTAAAGTTTGCTAACAATCCAGTGATGTACCACATTATTATAAGTAGCTGTTGTTTCCAAACATACCAGTGTTGTTCCTTATTCCTAAGATAGCTATGTCATTTATTTTCACAGAAACAAAAATAAATATATACATTTGCTAAGAGATCAAGCTTATGTGCCATTAATGCAACAGCCCTAGTAATAGCTAGTCTGATTTAAATGACCTGTATTTTAAATCCATATCAGTTTTCACCAGCTGTCAGTGAATTCTACTTAACATGCACAATTAATCGAATATTTTGTTTATGATTTCATGACTGATTGAAGCAAACAGCAAGAAATCTTTAATAGATTTCTTACATCAAGATACTAATGCAACCATGTAATTTACTATCAATTGAATTATTTTTAAAGAGTTCACATACTCATCTATGCAATCATAGAATATATCTTTGTTTACACTAGAAGGAAACCTAATATGTTTTCTTGCAGGTCATTGAATATAGTGAGGGTGAAAACGTTTCAGCCCTGTGGGTAGACAACTGTGGTTGAAATTGGTATGATGCGGTTATTTCCAAGATAATGCCTAATGGTATGTATAATTAAAAGTAAAATAACACATGCTGCTCACACGCATTGTAGCTGTTGATCATTAACTGGCCATTGTGACACAGTGAATACATTGTGACATACCAGACAAATAAGGAATTCTAATGCATTTTGATATTTTTCATTCTGTGCACTAGTTAAAAAGATCATGTCAAGTCAATCATTATATTATTGGCATTAGGGGGTAGAACAGTGAAGCTATCAACACAAACTACATGCATGTTTTTTATTAACATTTTATACCTACTAAAAACATTCATAGGACACTGCTGACCGCTACTAAAATAAAGGTTCAGGTAGATGTGTTCCAGAAGTGCAACAGTATGAGCTAATTATGAGCAGTGTTGATCCATTTAGGATGTGCAAGTTTATCCAGGTCTACACTGATTACAAAATGTGGGAAATGCTTATTGCTTTGATTTAAAGGGTTAATAATTTTTAACTAGGTTTATAAAAGAATATGTTTGGACCTTTACAATACAGTTATCACGATCTTTAGTCAACTTTACAAATATGTTTTATATTGTGGTTAAAAGTAATACTGCTTTAGAACAAAAATTTTGACCATATATGTCACCATTCAAAATGATTATATCTTTAACAATGTTTAACTTTTAAAGTGGTGTTGTTGTCAATTTTATCAATATTCTATGGCTGATTTAAGAATCCAAGGATGTTTTTCCTTATTTATTTATCATACCATCAATAAAAACACATTATGTTTTACTCTTTACTACATTATCAGAGGTATTATCATGTGTCTGAACAGTGTAGATCCAGATTAGATGTAACAAATGCCATCAGATTTGGATCTACATAGATCACTTTTTGATAGGAAATAACCTGATTAAAAGTGAACAAAGTAGATCCTGATCAGACAGCATAAAGGTGCTGGCTCATCTGGATCATCACTGTTCATCCTTAGAATAGCAACCACATCCAATCTAAAATTATCATTTGGCATGTATAGTTTGAATCTTGTCATGTTTTATAGAACATCTTGAGATTTGCTTCTGGGTGTTTTCAGTAATTTATAAATTGGATAGAAAAAGGAGTTGACAAAATAAAATAATAATATATGGTCTCATCAAAAGAGCTCAAAAATATCCTGAGTGATACTGGTCATATAACTCCAGATTCACTTTAATTGCAAGTATAGTTTCATTTGGTTATGCAAATTCATTTTGTCTTGCCTATTTTTTTCAGGAGAGATCACAGTAAAATTCTACGATGGATTTGTCAAAACACTTAAGCCATCATACATAAGAAAACTGACACTGTGAATTTTTGTGTGGACTTCATATAAAGTATATATCTATGGATAGTTTTACAAAAATGAAATCAAAAACTGTTCTTTTGTTTGATTTACCCTTTCCACCATTGATTCACCTGTGTTCATAGGCGAACAGTTTAGATCCAGATCAGCCAGAACATCCCTGATGTATGATCACAATCAAAACTGTTTGCTTTTTGATTTGTTGGGTTATTTCTGGCCAAAATGTGACCAGTTCAGATCCTGATCAGAAGTCACGAATGTGCCAGCTGATCTGGATCTACAATGGTCACAAATGTGTTAAAATGTGTATATATGGAGGAAAGGGTTCGACTTTGATTTGTGATTGACTTTTTAATATCTTGTTTTGTTTTCAAAAAGTAATGAAACATTATAAAAGATACACCTTTTTTGCACGAGTAAACAGTGTAGTTCAAGATCAGCCAGCACATCCATGCCATCTGATTAGGTTCTGCACTGTCAGCTCTTTGATTCTTTAGGTTATTTCTGACCAAACTGCGACCAGTGCAGATCCTGATTAGAAGGCTGGAATGTGCTGGCTGATCTGGATCTACACTGGTCACATATGCGTAAAAATGTGTATAAATGGAGGAAAGGGTTCAACTTTGATTTGTGATTGATTTTTTTTAATATCTTGATTTGTTTTCAAAAAGTGAAGAAATATGATCAAAGATGAAATGATTTGTGATTTCTTGTGTATTGTATTTCGACAAGACTTCATTAACCCTTTCCTCCACAGATATACCTTTATTGCATGGGCGAACAGTGTAGATCCAGATCAGCTAGCACTGATTTGGTTCTGCACTGACTGTGTTTTGATTCTTTAGGTTATTCTGGCCAAAATGTGCCCAATGCAGAAACTGATCAGAAGGCACGAATGTGCCGGCTGATCTGGATCTATACTAGGCACACATGTGTTAAAATGTGTATATATGGAGGAAAGGGTTTAACTTTGATTTGTGATTCATTTTTTAATATCTTGATTGATTTGTTTTCAAAAAGTAATGAAACATGATCAAAGATGTAATGATTTATGAGTTCTTGTGTTTTGTATTTCGGCAAGACTTCATTAAACTTTCCTCCATAGATACACCTTTATTGCATGGGCGAACAGTGTTGATCCAGATCAGCCAGAACATCCATGCCGTCTGATTAGGTTCTGCACTGTCATCTCTTTGATTCTTTAGGTCATTTCTGACCAAACTGCGACCAGTGCAGATCCTGATCAGACGGCACTGATATGCCAGCTGATCTGGATATACACTGGTTGCACATGTGTAAAAATGCGTATTTATGGAGAAAAGAGTTAAAATCTACTTTGATTATTTTAAGAATAAATTAAGTGTATCATTAAGTCAATTAAATAAGATGTGCACTTAAGATTTTTGGATAATAAAACATAAGATGTTTACCAGATTATCATTTATGATTATCATTATTATTTATAGTTGTAAATTGAAGAGACCTGTACAGGTGTAAATAGGGACATGTGTTCCTTAATAAAATGTTATGAACAGTTATTTTACAGTGTTGTACATAATACATGTTGATCATAGTTAGATAGATATTGGAAGTTGTGCACCTGGCAAAATCATCTAATTCGACTACCGGTATAACGTTGTTGAGTTATCTCCCCTGGTTCATCTTAAAAAAAAGTTTTTAAGTTATAATTAATCTGATTCAATTGAGAATAATTTTTCCAACAAACCCTGTAAATCTGTTAACCACACAAAAATAATAACTTTTTCCAAAATTGATAAATGGTTATCTCCCTTTTTACTTTTGGAAAGCACTTGCTATACATTGTCCACATAACTCAAACAGTATTCAAAAATCAAAGTACTGAAAGTACAGAAAACCAGCGAATCGATTTTGCTTATTGAGAATAACCAGTGCCATGATTCTCATTCATGTATCCATTTACGAAAAAGCAAAAAAAAACTTGGTTCACTCGCAAAGAACTTCATCTTGTCTAAATGATAGTGGAAATAAGGGTTTCCATGTATTATCTGGATGAAGGCTTCTGTTAACCCTTTACTCCATAGATATACCTTCATAGCTTGTGCGAACAGTTTAGATCCATATCAGCTGGCACATGTGTGCGATCTGATTAGGATTTAAACTGTTCGCTTTTATGATCATTTTTTCTGACCAGTAATCACAAATTTTAGATCCAGATCAGATGGCACTATTGTGCCAGCTGATCGGGACCTGAACTGGTAACCTATGTGATGATCTCTGTGAAGCACACAACTGATAGAGTGTAAAGTGTTATTTACTTTCATGATACCTTCATTCGCTATATTGTCCGCAGTTTTCACACTCCTTTTTTTGTCGTCCGCACTTTTCAACGATATTCTATATCGTCCGCTAATTGGACCGGATTTTAGTGCGACCCATATTCCATACCTCCGTGTCCGTTCCACGTCGGACGGACACGGAGGTATAGAATATACCCAACGATATCTTGGTGAGTGAAAAATCGCGGACACGGACAATGTTTGACCATTGTTGCACCGCACCGATCAAGTCCTAGAAATATGAACCGCACCGATTTTACATTTAATCAAACTGTTGTACAGATGAATTTGACCATTGATGCACCGCACAGGTTTTGTCCTATCAACATGACGTAGTTAATACCAACTTTAACACGTAACAGAAAACTTGGGGACTACTTTACTTGCTCTGATTTCTCTGAAATGCGTAAATCGCCGTTTGCAAGTTGGTTTGATACCGATTTCAGAATTGTGATAAGTAAAACCAGCTTCGCTGGTTAATTATTGCTTAAAACTTATTTTTGCGGGGATTTAATTTTGGCTATATTGGCAGTCAGGGTCAGTTGCGCCAATATAAAACAGCGCTAATAAAAATCAGTCAATTAATAACACTGCCATTTTAATATCTGGAAGGTAGACAACTATGATACACTAGCACATATTATGTCGCAGTTTTCTCAGTCTGATACAAAAAATATAGTTAGAATATGTCGTGAATCAAATAAAGCAATCTATTATTAGAAAGCTGAGATAATGGTATTTAAATGATGTGGTGTTGGATACTGAATGCAAATGTTTTATTTTGACAATCTTTGTTAGCGCCAATGTTAGACATGCCGTTTGTCATTAGGGAATTTATTTCGGCAGTATGGTTTGTTTGCGCCAATTTATGACCCCGCCAATTTTAAACAGTTCAGAATAAGCAAAAATTTGACACCGCCATATTAAGCGCTATACAGTATTCATTATTAAGATTTTTATTTAAGTGTCTAGCCTTATGACAATTTCATCAATACATGTAATGTGTTTTTTGTATTGCCTTGAATTTATTAATAAAGTTTCATCTTTGTGTTACAGGTAGTTGAGCTAATTCCACCCTTGTCTTTGTATTGCTATGTGCAATTTATGAAATTGTGAAGGGAGGAACGTTCCCCCTTGTCTTTGTATTGCTGAGTTTAAATCTATGCAATTCATGAAATTGTGAAGGGAGGAACGTTCCACCCTTGTCTTTTTATTGCTGAGTTGAAATCTATGAAAGGAAGGAACCATTCCAGGCATTTTATGCCATTTTTATTTCATTGTGAAGGGAGGAACTTTCATCCCTTGTCTTGGTATTACTGAGTTTAAATCTATGCAATTCATGAAATTGTGAAGGGAGGAACGTTCCTCCCTTGTCTTTGTATTGCTGAGTTGAAATCTATGCAATTCATGAAATTGTGAAGGGGGGACGTTCCACCCTCGCCTTTTTATTGCAAAGTTGAAATCTATGAAAGGAAGGAACCATTCCAGGCATTTTATGCCATTTTTATTTCATTGTGAAGGGAGGAACTTTCCACGCTTGTCTTGGTATTGCTGGGGTTTAAATTATTGGAATTCACGAAATCATAGAGGGAGGAACGTTCCACCCTTATCTTTATATTGCTAGGTTGAAATCTATGCAATTCATGAAATTGTGAAGGGAGGAACGTTCCTTCCTTGTCTTTGTATTGTTGGGTTGAAATATATGCAATTCATGAAATTGTGAAGGGAGGAACGTTCCACCCTTGTCGTTGTATTGCTAAGTTGAAATCTATGCAGTTCATGAAATCGTGAAGGGAGGAACGTTCCTCCCTTGTCTTTGTATTGCTGAGTTGAAATTTATGCAATTCATGAAATCGTGAAGGGAGGAACGTTCCTCCCTTGCTTTTGTATTGCTGAGTTGAAATCTATGCAATTCATGAAATTGTGAAGGGAGGAACGTTCCTCCTTTGCTTTTGTATTGCTGAGTTGAAATCTATGCAATTCATGAAATCGTGAAGGGAGGAACGTTCCTCCCTTGCTTTTGTATTGCTTACTTGAAATCTATGCTATTCATGAAATCGTGAAGGGAGGAACGTTCCCCCCTGGCTTTTGTATTGCTTAGTTGAAATCTATGCAATTCATAAAATTGTGAAGGGAGGAACGTTCCTCCCTTATCTTTGTATTGCTGAGTTAAAATCAATGAAATTTATGAATTCGTGAAGGGAGGAACGTTCCACCCGCGCATTTGTATTGCTGGTTCGAAATCTATGCAATGTATGAAAATGTGAAGGGAGGAACGTTCCTCCCTTGCCTTTTACTACTGCCTTGAAATAAATGCAATTAATGAAATCGTGAGGGAAGGAACCATTCCAGGCATTTTATGACATGTTTTATTACATTATAGAGGGAGGAACGTTCCTCTCTTGACATATATGCAATTCATTAAATTGTGAAGGGAGGAACGCTCCACCCTTATCTTTGTATTGGTAAGTTTAAATATATGCAATTCATTAAACTGTGAAGGGAGGAACGTTCCACCCTTGTCTTTGTATTGCTGAGTTGAAATCTATGCAATTCATGAAACTGTGAATGGAGGAACGTTCACCCTTGTCTTTGTATTGCTGGGTTGAAATCAATGAAATTTATGAATTCGTGAAGAGAGGAACGTTTCAACCGTGTCTTTGTATTGCTGGTTTTAAATAAATGCAATTCATGAAATTGTGAAGGGAGGAACGTTCCACCCTTGCATTTGTATTGCTGAGTTGAAATCTATGCAATGTATGAAAATGAGAAGGGAGGAACGTTCCTCGCTTGCCTTTTTATACTGCGTTGAAATAAATGCAATTCATGAAATCGTGAAGGAAGGAACCATTCCAGACATTTTATTACATTATAGAGGGAGGAACGTTCCTCTCTTCTTGTTAATAAAGAAAAATGTTCTCAGTCAGTTTTGTTATTGTTTATTTTAGACTCTTATTTTACAGTACACATTACACTTAAATGAAAAAAAACAATTCTTTAGATGATAAAATAACGTCAAATACGGCCTGAAAAAAGGGTCTTGAAAGTGCTTTCCCTTTTTTTAAAATAGATCGTGTTCTCGGTAACATACGTCGCTGAACAAGGAACGGTATTTATTTGGAAATATCCTTTCTTGTTCACCACCATATGCACACCGTCGGTTGAGATGCATTTAGATACAGTTTACTGGTATAAATTTGAGGTTGGGCTTTGTTATGTTACTATGTCTCTATGATGTGGAGATAATGATAAGAACTACAGGTTGTGTTCTAACTATGATTTAATATAGAGCTTTATTCTTAGAGTGTTGGTACTAACTGACCCCGTGATAAGGCATGCACAGCTTCTTATATGTGATAGGGTAGACAACTCTGTACTACCAGATACCATTACATCTCCCTTCTTTTAAAAATGCAAACATAATTTATTTTATTACATATATAAACATATTCTGATTGATTAAACCAAATGGTAAATGTGTGGTTTCTCAAGATTTTCAGTTCCTTCATGTTGACTAGGTGGAACTAATGTAAACACCTTTAGATAACACCTGAGAGTAATATGTTATACAATTACTATAATTAATGAGGCATTTTTATCACTATCAATGTGCTGTGGAAATTATCACTCTGGTAATGTCCATTTTGATTGACAGCACAATTAGAGCTACATTGATTGAATCACCTTTGGTTTCACAGATCTTCCTGATCTTGTTACATAAGGATTTAAATTTGGGCTTGGGGAGGATGTTGCAGGTACTTGTGAAGTAATTTGCTCTTTAATTTCAGACTCCAAAGCTGTTTCCTGTTCATTTAACAAAGATGGTATTTCAGGATCTAAGGGCTCATTGTTCTGAATGGACTCATTAGTTTTCAGCAAATCTCTTCTATTACGTCTGTATATTACACCATCAGGTGTTTGAACAGAGTATGATCTTTCATCATGCTTGTCAACAACAACAGCTGGCTGCCATGTTTTGTCAGACTGTTGTATCCTGGCAGATTGACCTATCTGAAGGGGTTCTAGGGGTTTGGACTGCCTATCATAATAGCCTTTTCCCTTCATTTTTTCTTGCCTAATACTTTCCATAACCAAATGAGATGGAATTGTTATAGGTTTCAGATTTTCTGCAGTTGTTGGAAGAATAGATCGCAACTGCCTGCCCATACTTAATTGAGCTGGGGAATAACCTGACTTTAGAGGTGTGTTCCTGTATTCTAAGATACCTATGAGGGGATCTCTTTTGTCTTCTTTGGCTTTTGTCAAGATTTTCTTACATATGGAGACATATTTCTCTGCCAACCCATTTGTCTGATTATGATAGGGACTGATTGTGTGATGCTTAAAATCCCATTCCCTTGCAAAATCAGCAAATTCTTGTGACTTATAACAAGGACCACCATCAGAGATAACCTTCCCACAAATACCCCATCGGGCCATTATGCCTTTCATTCTGTTAATGACTGTGGCACTTCTCATGTTTGGGAGTTCTTTGACCTCAAAGTATCTACTGTAATAATCAACAATGATTAAGTAGTTCTTGTTTTCCCAGGTGAATAAATCAGTGCCTATAATTTGCCATGGGTATTCAGGGATCTCAGTGGGAATTAATGGTTCTTTGGGATTGGAATTACGGTGTGTCAAACAGATGTTACAGTTAAGCACCATTGTGGTTATGTTTTTCAACAAGACTAACTGATCATCTTGATCAGTCAAGGTTTTGATTTCTTGTAATTTTCTGTCAGAGACAGGTAAACTGGAGATAACCATGTGGACTTGCAAATCCATTCCCTCAGATAACTCTGGGAATGTGTCATTAAGGTGATTCCTACTTAATGTATCTGCAACTGGGATTTGCTTGCCTGGGTAATGCTTGGGATAGATATCATATCTCTGCAACTGGAGAAGCATGCGTTGCAGTCGTGCAGGGGCGGAACCGAGGGGTTTCTTGAAAATAGATATTAATGGCAAATGATCAGTTTGCACATCACCTTTTCGCCCATACACGAAATGGTGAAACCTCCTGCACCCGAAAAGAATGGCATACATTTCCTTTTCGATCTGTGCATAGTTAACCTCTGATTTGGTTAAAGACTTTGATGCATATGCTATAGGCCTGCCCTCCTGCAAGAGAGTGGCTCCAAGCCCATTTTTACTGGCATCAACTTGCAAGATAAGGGGTTTCTTGTGATCATAATATGATAACACTTGACCTGGCTGAGTGATGATCTCTTTAACTTTTTGAAATGCATCACTTTGGGGCTTTTCCCAGCAAAACTCAATATCTTTTGACATTAACTGTCGCATGGGGGCGGTAACCTCTGAAAGATTCGGTGCAAAGCGTGACAGATAATTGATCATACCGAATAAGGTTTCAAGCTCAGCCTTATTGGTTGGGGGTTGCATTTCTTTAATTGCTTTGACCTTGGCTGGGTCGGGTTTGAGTCCCTCTGAAGTTAACAAGTGACCAAAGTACTCTACTTCAGATACTCCTACTACGAGCTTATCCTCGTTAAAGCAAACACCCTTCTCTCGTGACCTTTGTAAGACTGCCCTGAGATTCTCATCATGCTCCGCCCTTGTTTGACCATAGACCAGAAGGTCATCTACAATCTGGACTATACCGTTTAAACCTTCATAACATTCATCAATTTTTTGCATGAATAAATCTCCACTACATACCAAACCAAATGGTAATCGAAGATAACGGTACCGGCCATACATTGTATTGAAAGTTGTAAGGAATGAAGCGTCCTTATCAAGCTTCAAGGCCCAATATCCCGATCTAGCGTCCAATTTTGTGAAAAACTTGGCGCCATTGAGCTGTGGCAGGATATCATCTATAGTTCTCATAGGGTAA
Source organism: Corbicula japonica (assembly GCA_038501625.1). Taxonomy (NCBI): domain Eukaryota; kingdom Metazoa; phylum Mollusca; class Bivalvia; order Venerida; family Cyrenidae; genus Corbicula; species Corbicula japonica. The sequence goes on from JAZAYU010000032.1 coordinate 4,318,584, forward strand.
TGGGGGCGCTGGATAGCTCTATTTAGGTCCCGGGGATCAAGACATATCCTAATATTACCGTTGCTTTTCTCGGCAACGACCATAGAGTTAACCCATTGTGTTGGCTCACTTACTTTGGTAATGACACCTAATTTCTCCATACGGGCCACCTCATCTTTGACCTTTGCATGAAGAGCTACAGGGACTCTCCTGGGTGGATGTATCACGGGTGTAACTGAGGGTCTACGTGAATTGAACACTCCCCTGGAAATAGCCCTATTTCTTTAAAGACGTCGGAATACTCCTCTAAAATATACGGCTTACTCAGAGGTGTTTGAGGAGATTCAGACTCTGCTGAATAAGTGAACTCAATCAAGCCAAAATCAATACATGATTGAAGTCCAAGTAATGGTGTAGACCTAGTATCTACCACATGATACCGTACATTTCTTACTTGACCAGTCCCAGGGTGATTACTTCGAAGCGTAATGCATCCCTTCAAATCTAGCTCATTTCCGTTGTAAGCTGACAACTTTGTCCTAGACTTCTCCAGAACAGACTGGACCCTTAGACTCTGAAATACCCTATATGGTAAAATATTGACTTGGCTCCCTGTTTCAATTTTGAATTTGACATGTGTCTTAGAAGGACCTACCTCAAAATCTGCAAAAACCTGCCCATTTGTAACCCTTGATTCTACACTATCAATGAAAATATTATCCTGATTTGAATTTCCAACATCCTCACTTTGAATTTCATTCACCCTCGATTCGCACATAAATCCGAAATGGTTCCATCGTTTGCACTTAAAACACTGCTTTCCTTTTGCTGTGCAGAGCTGTGCCTTGTTATGTGGTTTTCCACATTTCTGACAGTTTCTGTCATCCCGATGAACGCTGCCGTTTGCCTCTGTCTCTGTGCGTTTTGAAGCCCTATTCTTTCCCTGGTCTGAGGTGTTATGACCAGACTGGCCTGAGGTGTTGTGACCAGTATTCTTCTTCCTCTGTTGCGGGTTTGATCCTCGCCGCTGAACAGCATTTACTGAACTAGCTGCTTGGTTCATTTCTCGCAGCTGCTCCTGAGCATATTCAAAAGACTGACAAATTTGAATTGCTCTGTCTAATGTTAATTTGTCACCTTCGTTTATGAGCTTTTCTCTGATTTTCTGTGATTTCACACCAAATACTAGTCTATCTCTAATCATTTCATCTCTGTCTGTGAAATTGCAATCCACTGCTAGAAGACGTAGCTTGGTAAGAAATTGTTCAAATGATTGTTCATTTTGAATTTCATTGTTGAACTTGTATCGTGAAAATATGTGATTAACTTTAGGTTGAAGGTGGTGTTTGACTGCTAGGTAAATTGTGTCAAGTTTCTTCCTCTGATCGGCTGACAACCCAAGTGTCCCATATATATCACGTCCTTGTTCTCCCATCCATAGTAACAAATAAGTCATCTTCACACTCTCTTCCTTCCCTTCTAGTGGACCATTAAAGATCAAATCACAATGTTCTTGAAACTTTCTCCAGGCCTCAGGAAGGTTTGAACTTGACCAGTTCATTGATGGTGTGGGTACACCATGTAAATCCATTGTGAAATATGAAATTCAGCACTGATGTCTTATATTAAGAATCCTCTACATTGAATGTTCAAATTCACACAATAAATTCCAAAGTTGTTGTGAGTTCAATAACTCCTTTATTCTGACACGCTGTTATGTTACTATGTCTCTATGATGTGGAGATAATGATAAGAACTACTGGTTGTGTTCTAACTATGATTTAATATAGATCTTTATTCTTAGAGTGTGGGTACTAACTGACCCCGTGATAAGGCATGCACAGCTTCTTATATGTGATAGGGTAGACAACTCTGTACTACCAGATACCATTACAGGCTTGACCCGGTGATAGACAGCCTGGTTAGAAATATGCTTTTCGATAACTGCCCTTGAACAGACTCAATTCGAGCCTGCAATATTGTTTATATTAAGCGTTCGATGGATTTCATTTTATCTATTTTAAGCCAACAAGCATAATAAATATATATTAAAACGATTTTATTGTTTCGTCTCATAGATATATGTAAATTTTCTCTAAACAATACATATGCTATTCCACAACATTCTTCAATGATCAGTAAAATAATGGTCTCAGCTAGGACTGCGAGTACCTACCGATTGGTCTTGATAGTAAAGTATTTGTGGTTTTTGTGTAAGTGTGCTTTTGCATTCGACATTGTCAAATAGTTGAGGGGTTGAAGTTTGTTAGTGGAGAAGTGATTAATCATTAAGTCGACGAATCATGACGAAACCTCTAGTGACGTGATCGTCAACGATACAAACAGTTCGTCGATTATAGATCATCTTCTAAGACCGCATGTTAGCAAAAACGCAATTTAATTTTAATTGGTTAGTTGACATGAAACTGACCAATCATCTGCATTAACATAAAATCGCTTTGCCGAAAGTTGCAAGATGGCTGCTCGAAGTGATTTTGTTGACACGGTAGTGTTTCCAAACAAGAATTAATTATGAGAACCTGAAAGGGCAACATTTTGGGAGTCGTTTCTTGCATGATTTTAGACATATTTGATGAGTATCAGTTAACCTAATAAATAAATCATCTTTTAAGATTGAAGCAAGTAAATCTGGAAGTGGAGAGTGCAAAAGAAAGTTGTGGTCAACTTTCCAAAGATCTTCAAAGTACACTTTCAACGCTGTCGGATATCTTTCAATGCTCTGAACCAGAAATGAATGTTAAAAAACATACGGAAAACAAACCACAATGGATGCACGGGCTTATCATTGATGTGAAGAAAATCGGTATTTGTGTAGAACACTATCGAGGAAAGTAAGTTAATAGAAAATCAAAATTGTGTTTATTAGTTCTGACGGAAGTTAATAAAGTTCAAACGTTAATAAGAAATACAGAAATGTTTAAATAACTCGAGTATCCGGTAAGCTACGAAGTGGTAGTTAATGCTTTCTCTTACCGCTTTATATTCTAAATAATGTTGGCGCAAAAGTTCAAGAGTATAATGCGAAAACTCTTCTAGCACAATTGCTGATGCTAATTCATTCAAATTACCATTTGATTCCTCGAGGACTCAGCGACCGATTAATGTTTATAACAGAAACACACGTACAAGTTGCAAAAGGACCAGGTACTCGAAATCCTTTACAATTCCAGAGGACCTTTAATTTTAACAGCAAGGTCGTAATGGCTAGACAAAACAGAAATGGAACACCTAAGTTATTTTATATGTGTCCGAAGAAACTTTTAAAATTTAACCCATGCCTTTTTGGTTTAATTGAGCAACACCTATAGTGTGAACCGTGAACTAATTTTTTAAAATAAAGGTGTGACTACATGATTACTTTAAATGATTTTTTTCGGAATCAGTTGAATGTTATCGTGATACAATATTCGTTTGGCGAAATCTAGTATTTGTTGGAGTGCCTCAGAGATATACAAAATCCGAACAAAAGGGACTTGTTTTACAGATTTTATTTTATTTCAAATATTGCAGAATTGTTAACAACGAGACAATCGTTGAAGCCTTGGAAAGAATGTATGAATCTATCATGCAAAAAAATGAAATATGCATATCAGGAATGGCCACATCCAGCATACACAGCCTCCCCACACAGCCAAAAAGTAGAGAGGAAAAGAGAGCATGGTATTATAATAATTAGTTTCAAAATGGACGCCACAAACAAATAACAAAAGTGAGAACCAGAGGGGTTACCGCCTTGGAACGGTCAGTGGCAAAACAAAATGCCACTGGGGGTTTAAACCAGGTTCTAGGGTGCACCAACCTCACACTTGCCCCAACAGGTTCTCGTATTACAAAACAAGTACAAATTGTCTTGGTGAAATAACTCCAACCCATCCATCAGCTCAACAATGTTGCATGCAAAAGCATACAAACATATAAACATAAGAATTTAATAACATTGCAAAGCCAAAGGGCGGGTACTCAATGATCTTACCGAGACCAGAGCATCTGGAGTAAAATCAGCAAGAACACGATGACAGGGATAAAAGAAACAAATCGAGCTTCTAGGTTCTTTTAAGAAAAGATTTCCCCATAAACCTTCATAAACTCTTAAACCCCTGCCACCGTCGTGCAACCAAAGAGGTAAGCAAAATGATCAACTGTAGATGGGTTAATCACCAGGCCTGCAGAGCGCTGTAAAATATCATGTTGGTAACCTTTCTTTTTAAATTTACAGATGGTTTTTACGAATAACCGGGAGAAATTAACATCGCCTTTTATCTTCTTAAGTTTATAAATTAAATCTCCATAAAAAACTGGCTGTGAAATTCCTTGTTGCAAAAGTGATTTTAAACTGCACCTGTATTTATGAATTAAATCTGGATATCGGCGATAAAACTTGCAAAAGGTTTTCCTTAATTTGTGATACCGATAACCTTGTTTTAAAAGTTTTTCTGTAATGCAAAGATTACGTTCATTGAAATCATTAACATCGTTGCAAGCTCTTGAAAAGCGAACAAGTTGTGAGATATAAACCCCGTAAGATGTAGCACGAGGAACATCGCCGTCTAAAAACGGAAAATTTACTATATTAAAATTAAAATCATCTCTTTTATCATAAATTTTAGTAGTGACGTAACCATTTTCAATGGACAGATTTAAATCAAGGAAGTTTGCTTGCTTTTCTGTAGTGTTCGCTTTATTAAGCTGTAGTTCTTTAGGATAAATCTTATTAACTAGTGATGGAAAATGGTTATTATCTATATTTAATAAATCATCAAGGTACCTCGAGGTGTTGTTAAAAGCTGTAATAATATCATCTTGATGTTCTGTAGAAAGAGATAACATAAAATCTCTTTCATAACAGTATAAAAACAGATCAGCAACAAGGGGTGCACAATTAGTACCCATTGGAATGCCTATTACTTGTTTATAAATAGAGGTACCAAATCTCAAATAAATATTATCCAATAAAAATGTGAGCGCCTGGATAAGGTCTTGACAGGTCCATGAAGTATAATTATCATAAGAACCATCTGTAAAGAATGCCCTGTGTTCATTACAGGCGATAAATATTTTATTTTCTCTAGCAAAAGTTTTTTCAATGAGACTGGTTAGCTTGTCTCTTATTAAATTATGAGGGAGAGAAGTATACAAGGTAGAAAAATCATATGTAGACAAACAAAACGCCTGAAAATTATTTGATTTAAGTTTCTTCAAAACGTCATATGAATTTTTTATAGACCAAAATAAATTTTTGCCAGTAGTTTCAAAAACTTTATCGCAATACCTAATTACATGTTCTTTTATAGCTGTAAGACAAGATGTTAAGAGCACGGATAACTTTGTTGTTGTACAAGAACTAGAGTTAGCGATAAATCTTGCTTTGTACGGTGTTTTGTGCATTTTAGGCAACCAATACATAGTAGGTACTTTGTCTTGTTTCGGCTCAACACTGATTCTAAATTTTGTAATTTGTAGAGTGTGTGCAGTAACAATATCACTCTCAGATGAAGAAGTCAGTGTATAAGCATTAGTGCTATTAAGCTCTTCAGTTTGAACATTTATGTAGTGTATACGTCACACTATAATTACATTATTTGAAGCCTTATCAGCAGGTGTTAAAACAAATTTGTTGTGAAAATCTTGAATACCCTTTTTCAAATGACGAAAGTTAAAACGAGGTCGAGGTGGTAGTAAAGCAATGTTTCTTTTATAGAAGGATATACGAGTGTCAATTATTTTGAATATTTGTTTTTTCCAGTTTGAAAGAGCATTAGGCTCAGCATGTGCAAGAAACATATGCAAGAAAACGAGATCCAAAAGCTAAAAGTCAAAATTCGAAAGAAAGCAAGAATGACCCTCTAGAATCAATAAAAGATATTGACCAAAAAGTGTCAGAACGGTATGTAGAAAGCGATTCTATGTTTATATCCTATTTTTAATGATTAAGTTGGAATTATACAAGAAAAGTATGTTTTCTTCCATGATATAGTTTTAGTATTCTAATCTTTTTGGATTTATGAAATTCAAACACGCTTGAGTTTTTTGGGCTCGGGTGTTGTCAAATTATTTAATTAAATACTAATACAAACTTGACATGTCTGCTTGTCCGAAAAACACTGATATCTCAATAACATCAAAAAATTAATTTGCATTAAAATTGTTTTTAATAACTATGTAATGTATTCGTTAGCCTGATAGTGAAAACTGCCTAAACATTTCAGCTGTTTGCCTTTTAGGTATCGGTACGTTTGTTCTGGGATGCCTTGTTTTTCGGCTTAATGCGACGTTCTTAACATTTTTTTTATTTTATTACAATGCTTTCTATTTTATTTTTAATTTGAAAGTCAAGGAATTAATCATTTCAGTTTAAGAATGGCGACTCACATAAAGGATGAACTGGAACAGGACAACTCAGATCTTAATATCAGGTATTTTAATACACTTAATGTTTGCCTTCTCTGTACAAATAGTTTTGTGTTTTAGATAAGATTTAAAAGGGTTATAATGTGTTGTATAATAACTGCTATTTTTGTTAAACAAGAATTAAGCTTGTAGCATGTGTTCTGTTATGTAACTGTCGTCACTTAGTTCTAACTCGAGTCTCTTCTGCCTCTTTGGATTATTTCCTTCACCATTTCACACTTGGCCAACCAAGATTATAAAAAACCGATAAAAAACAAATGGTGTCTATGTATTTTCAACTACTTACATGTCCAATATTGTTTTGTCCAACAACATTTTTTAAAACGTTATAAATTCTAATTTGATAATTGATATCTACTGTTAATTTTACATTCGAGTACTTCTGTTTAGATACACGATTTCGTGTTTAATAACATTATAATTATGCTTTATTCTCTCAGTATCTGGAATTTGTTATGCAGTAAATATGTTGTAACTGTTTTTGATAGTTGTCAATGTATTTAATAGTTCAAGACATTGCGTTCTTTAAAATTGAAAAATAATTTTTAATTTTATGTAAGCTCCACAAATTCAAAAAGTATTTTTAAAGTCAAGTATAATATTTTTGGCATAGTGAAAACAAAACAATTGATAATTTCTCTCAACCGTACAGTTGAAGCTGAATTAGTTAAAATGAAAATTTGCAGAAGAAAATAATCGATGTTTTATAATTAATTTTTTGTAGAATACAAGAATTGCGTTCGAAGCTGGAGGAACTTGATAAAGAGAAAGCAACCTTGCTTGACAGGTAAAAGCAGACAACACTATCATTGAACCTGTGTGAAGAACAACTTTTTTGATAGACTGTTTTATTTACAAAGGACCGCGAAGATAAAATTCTAATATTACTGTGTTTTATAACGACTTTTAGTCTATATAAATAATGATTGCGCTTGTATCGGCAAAATAAATTTTGTATAATTGATTTATTAATTTCATTAAAATGTATATTTACCTGACGAATTATGTATCTAAGATTATCAAAAATGGCTGGTGCAAATCTGACAAACGACAACCCAAACATCGCCGATCTCAGCTACCCAAATCGTCCAACCAAACTTGCCGAAATGTACTCTGAGTTGTATGACAACGCGTGGACAGATGCCTATGAGGAGCTTGAGAAATCTGGAAAAGATGAGAAAGTCCATATAGATACGTTGTATTCTATACTTGCTGTAAGTTAAGTTTACTTATGAAATTGCTCCTACTCAGGAGCTAACCCATACGGCGACAGCCCTTAGCTATGCAATACCAATTACGATACGTTTTGAGCTAACCTGGACAATGCCAAAAAAGGTTGATCGGATAACCTCAATAAACGTAATCATGACTGCATGACACCGGAAACAGGTTATTAACTGATAACAGTACTGACTATATATACGAGACAATTTTTTTGTTCGCCATACTGCACCAATAGCGTTACTGTGAATTTCAAATGATAATGCCCCAACTGGGAAGCGAACCAGTATGGCCACAGCGCCTAGCCATGCCAAGTCACTGAGACATATTGGTCTTATATTTTTACCAAAACATAACATAGAATAGAAAACAAATTTTGGAGCAAATCAAAAGAAATTTGATGTTATTGAAGTCAGCGAATGTCAAAACAACTCCTGAAACAATTTAACAAATTATAACAAAGTTATATGCAATTTCCTTTTCATATATTGTCAGTGAAACTGGTAATCTTATAGGTGCCAAGTCACCTATCAGGTCGAACTTTTGTCAAATCTGTTAAAGTTATATACATTTCCACAGATTGTTTGCTCGTATAGCGCAAACGAATTAATGGAAACAATCAGTTGGGTTGAATAACAATTGTACGGTTTACTGGTGTTAATATTGGATTGCGCTTAACTGGGGGCTAAGTGGAATTGGCAGTTATATGCATGTCAATCAAACCGAACCTGCAATATTTTTTATATTTTATTATGTGTCGATTTCGGTTGCTTTCAAAGTTTCCTTTTCATCTATTCATTAAATCTTAAAAATATTGAAAAACATAAAATTGTTTTCTTTTCAAAACATGTAAGTCGCAAAATAATATTTTCTAAAAATAATATTTGACCAAAATTCAGCAATGAAAGTATTTGTTAAACATTTTGTTTTCAAATAAATATAGATGAAACTATGTTACCTTGATTTGTTTGGAAAAATAGTGATTGTTTCAAATATGATTTTTTTCAAATCAAGAAAAAAGAAAAAAATATGTAAAGGGAAACTTTAACTGCATGAACAGAGGTCTAATAAGTCATATGTGAAAGCTTTGCTATTTTCAGCAGTCATGCAAAGTATTTTTCATTGCATAGGAATCCTACATGGCCTGCAAAGATATTTCGAGGCAACAACTCATGGACATTGTGATAGCCTTAACTGAACCGAAAACCCAAGAAAGCCCTTCTAAGGTAAAAATCTTACAAATAGACCAAGACAACTTAAGTTTTAAGCATTTTCTTATTGATCAGGTTATTAAATAACATCATGGTAACTGGCATACTCACTGTTGACAAGAAAGAAATGTAAATAATCAATATGAACATACATGCAGACATATATTGGTTTTTAACATTATATGAAGGTTTTATATTTCTATTTGTTTCATTCATAGGGGAAATCAAGTGGAGACGCTAAGCTTTCAGCACTACAGTCAAAGGCTGTAACAGAGTTGAGAAAACAAAGTGCTGATGTATTTGCCAAAACTTTGCAAACCGTAAGTATTTAAAACTAGATTGACAGATTAATTTTAATCATATCCTTTATACGTAATCTTAAAACGTATCATAGCAATAAAATTAATGTTTAAATAATATTCCTTTACTTTTTCAAATAATCAAATATAATCTGTACTTTTTACAAATCAAAAGTATTATATTAATTTTGCTTTTTCTGATTAAAAATAGGTCTTTGAATTATAAATGTTATTCAGAACCTCCGCAAATATGTAATATTATATTTAGGATATTTGTTTTGAACAGTGGAAAATAAAGTGAATAAGTGAACTCTGGAGTAATATTTTATCTCAGATTGCTTCGCCCGTTTTAACATACGAATTTCGAAGCAGACCAGGAAAATGAAATTTGCGTTCTAGCATTGAAACAATCAGGAGCAAAACATACTTTAAATTTATTTTCTATTTTGGTATTACGCAGTGGACAAAAATATGAATTTCTTCTTAAATATCATTCAAACGTTTACAGAATAACGAGTTGATTAGTATGTAAGGCATAAAACATTTAATATATTGACTGTGCTCTATTGTTTGGATCTTTTTGCAGTTCCTGAAAGAAAAATGGAAAAAAGGGAAAACGACGAGGTGCTGGTTCGATAAAGAACGCTTACAAACTTACACTATGAATTGTATCCAGCTATGCTGGTATATGCATGTACAAGCCCCTCCTGTTTACATTGAGCTGCAGGTCAAATCTGGTGAAAAGTTTGATACCAACAAGTTTAAAGAATACATGAAAAGCGGCAAGAAAGTAGACTTTGTAGTTTGGCCGCCTCTGTTACTTCATGAGGGTTTTTTTTTTGTTGAGTAAAGGGGTCGCCCAGGGCAAGTAATGCTCGGAAGCATACTGATAGTTTTATGTAAAGATGAAAAATATGTTTTATTGAAACTCTCAATATCTAAAGATGGAACATTTTATGCTTTTTGAAGAGTTTTTTTTATGTTGAAATGCTTATATTTATAAAGTTTCCAGATAAACATTTACTCTTTAATTTTGACATCATGGTAGCTACATGTACCACTACACGTGTGGTGATCGTGAAATGCCATTCATCGCAGTCATTGCTTTTTCACAAAGACCTGTGCAAGTAAGTTACCAAAGTAAAAGTTCCTCAAAAATTTTATATGTATATCCGTTTAAATAGACCGTTTAACCCTTCATATTTATAATTTTGATTAAATTTACGCTTAACATATGCTACCTGCACTGCCCATCTGTCCGTCCATCTCCTGTTTTTAATTTCCGATCGATAACTAAAGAGCTATTTTGCAAAAAGAAACCAAATCGGGTAGAGAGCTTGTTTTAAATGCGAAGATGACCTCATGTCGTTTTTAGGGTCAACAGGTCAAAGTTCAAGGTAACTTCCGAGAAATACCTGAATAACCGTGAAATCTATAGTCACCAAACTTAGTAGTTTTCCCACGGTTTAATCTCTCACCAGTTGCCTAAGAACGAAAGGAAAGACAATCAAAATATATGGACTCCTTTTATTTTGAGCCCAAATGTTTAGATCATTTTGGCCTTCAATTATGAACTGGTTTCCGCTCAAAAATCTATATTGGATTCGTGTTTAGTTCCCAAACTTGATGTTAAGATTTATAATTTGTAGTCGGTAGGTGATCTTTTGGATTCAAAGGTTATTATAACAGTTATCTTAAATAAAATAATTTGTTTTAATCAATTGCTGAAAAAAAAACGGTTTCAACTGTATTGCTCCTGAAAAATAAATAAATTACCGCTTACAGGGTTTAAAAGGACAAATTTCATGATAACAGATAATTGAAATTTTGTTATTGTTTTATTTTTATTGACAGTAACGAAACTTGATGTATTTGTTGCTAATAAAATAACCACATTTTTATCTTTGGACTTAAAAGCCTAAGTTCATCGATTCTGGCTATCAATTGAAAAAGAGGTTTCCCTCGAACAGTTTAGCAGACAGGTTTCAAATTCGATTGCTGAAATCATTGTATTGTATTGTTATTGTTGTGGTTTTTGTTGTTGTTGTTTTAAGCGACAACGATTTATTTTTATTTGGTATCAACAATTGTTTGTCATGGAAAAGTTATAATATAAAAAGTTTAGATTTCACCGAATATTAAAAGTTGCTCAAGATGAGTACCGATTACTTGCTGAGAGGTGGCGTAAATTTATTTAAATGCATGCACACACTCATTCGTGCAATATTTTTTATCTTTTAAGCTTTTTTTATAAATCTGTAGGTATTCGCCGACTATTATTAAATCTTTAGGTGTTCACCGATTTTTTAAAAATAAAGATGTAGGTATTTACTGGCAGTTTCGGTAGAAATTGATTCTGAAAAAAAATGATAAATGCATACTGCTTATACTACTAATGTTGTTAAAATTTAAACAACCATGGGTGGTCTAAAGCCTTTTTATTGTAATTACGTAAAATATCGCGGAGTTTAAACTCAGTGCGAAATATCTTTGTAAACTCTGTTTTCTTTATTTACTTTTCGGATCAAACACTGAACTTCACTTTTGATCTCAAGTTTAAGAGACATATAATTAATAATAATTTAACGAAATCACTGTGGCTGATAACAAAAATAACAAATCTTTTTGAGGCACGCATATAAATATTTTGATTTCATTAGTTTAAGTGGGATAACAGTTTATTACATTAAGGAGGATATTACTGTTTTAGTTACGAATTAAAGCATATTTCATCAATATTTTTCAAATACATCCATATCGAGTGCCCTTTACCCTTAGCACGCGAAGTGCTACAATTCTTCGTTCATGCCGACAGCTCCGTATGTATGCTTGTCTTAACTATATTCAACTATAATTTGCAAAGTTATAAACATAAGAGGAATCTGAAGCCTAAGGTAAATATATTTATTTTTATTAGAGCCTCGTACTTAAATATTTGTTACAGTTCTTTTTCTTATCGTGTAAAATATGTTTACACTATCCCCGGTTGCGGTGTGTTTGATTTTGCAGTATTTATACTCAATAGACATCAATTTCAAAATGCATGTTTTTTATATTTTTCATTTATTCTTTTATGATGTTGCAATGTCAAAACACGCATATAATACTTCGAAGTGTCGATCGGATGAAGAGTTATGATTTTGCCTTTTTGAAATGCATTCTTTAAGGTGTAAACTGTATTTATTTTTGTCTCAGTTGTTTATATCCTAGATATTATATGCAGAATCCACGATTGTTGTGTATTGGATATGGCATTTCTCCAATTTTATAAAAGTGTGTAATTTAAAATCGTAAAATTGCATGTATTGATATGTTTTGCATATCTTTTAAATCAATTTATTTACGCTAATACAAACACATGATTGTATTACTTATTACCATCATATCTGACGAATAAATCGTTTAAAGTTAAGGTGAGTTGTTGTCTCATGTATGCGTTTTCCGAAAGAAGAAGAAAAATAGGATGGATGTTCATATGCTTAAAATCAAAGTCAACTGAATTTAAGACATTGTGTTCAAGCCACGTTATCATACGCAAGTCAAATCGTTATGGTACTGCCAAATACAACTGACCAGCATTATCACTAGGGATCATCAAATTTCAAGGGTTTAGCAAAAGTTAATCATTCTTTGATGGTCTGGAACTCTAATTCTATATATGTTCGTTTTATTGTTCCACCTTTAGGTGTCCGTAAGCATAATCTTTGTCCTAAAAAACTACATTTATCAGCCAACAATTTACTCTAAATTCTAAAATAATGTTGATAACAGTTGGTCTAAACGTTTTAATGTTATAATTTGGATGTCACTGTAACTTAAATAGTGTCTTTCTTTTAAAAGAATTATTAGAACCCATTGTAAACTCTTAATATCAATTATCTTCGTGGAACCCGAAGAGGAAAGCAATGCGAAAAACTGTAGCATCAAGCAAACAGGTAACATCAGTCTATCAATTAGCAAATCATTTCTTTTTTATATTATATTTTCGGTAATTCCTGGAGAGAAAATGGCAATACAATATTAAATAAGTAATTTAAACCCTTTAGAAAAAACCGAAGGGTTTCTACACAGCAATTGAGTTTTGGAATCAATATTGTGTCTCTGATAGAATTTCAAAAAGTGTTTTCTTAATTTTTGGTACCGATAACCATTTGCTATACAATTTTGAGTTGATTCAAATTCGGTTCAGTCTAGTAGGTAAGTGAGTGACGTTTAGTTCACCTGGGAAAATTGTTCATGTTTGTCCTTAACATAGGCCGAAGTACCAAGTTTGATATTGATACACCCTTAAAACCTAGTTAAAACCCCACTTCGTCCCCAGTGGAAGGTACGTTTTGCCACTGACCGTTTCAAGGCAATAACCTTTCATGTCTGTTATGTCTAACTATAAGAATTAGTCAGAATATGTCATAATACTTATAACTTATGGCCTTTCTTTTTTGTATCATATAACTGCGTAGTTTTTCTGTATATGACATTTCCTGCATTATTCGATTTTCTTATACTGTTAACATTCTTAACATTTCTAGAAAACAAAATGTTGTGAAAAGGTTAAGACGGAAGCGGGACATCATCATCATCCAAAAATTGAAAACTAAAAAATATTAAGGACATTCTGGAGCAGAATCTTCAGTCATCATTATATATTCTTGAAAAATGTTGCAAAGAAAATGGTATGGTTCTTAACACTGATAAACGAAAGTAATTTTATTACAACACCGCAAAAGTAAGCTAGAATTGAAAACACTCCAATAAATGTTTTATATAAAAATGTACGTTTTAAACTTACAACTGGAGATAAACTATTAGGAGTTAACATACAAGGAAATCTTAACTGGGATGATCATGTTTACCTCATAAGAAGAAAAGTAGCATCAAACATATGGCTTTTATCAAAAATAAAACAAAATGTACCATTAGGCAGTAGAAAAATTAATTATAAAGCGTACATATAACCACACTAAGACTTTTGCAATACAATTTGGGGCGGAACAGGGTCAAACAATTTAAACAAGCTACTAATTTTGCAAAAAACGTGCTTATAAAACAATATTTGGTTTAGATTATATTGATTTTGAACATGCAAGGAATAAAATTAACACCCTACAATACATCAACATTTCTTATCCATAAAGCAAAGTTCATGTATAAAGTTTACAATAAACTTGTTCCGGATTATATACAAGACTTGTACGAATACAGGGAACCAGCAGGTATTAATGTTAGAAATATCAGTGCTTTAGACTTTACAATTCCACGACCAAGAATAGAACTATTCAAGGAAGGCATGTCATACTCTGGATCCAGGATTTGGAATAGTATTCCAGTAAATATAAAATTAAGTAAATCAATTGAACAATTTACACAGAATTTTACAAACTGGTTAAAACAAAAGTAGTTTTAATTCTTCAATTCCATTAACAAGCGGTAAATAAATTTGACTTTTACATTGTACCAATCTAAAATTATAACGATTCTCGTGTGTTTTATTAAATGTGCATCAACTGTTCTTAAATATGTTCAGTTTCATCAATGCTTTGTTTATGTTTTGCTGTTGATTGTTGTTATTTTGTGCATGATTGTTAATATGTTTATTTATTTCACTATGTGCATGCTTTTGTATTCAAGACATTTTTAATATCATTTGTTACATGATTGTACATTATTGATTTGAGAGGGCCCCAAGTGAGATTAGTATTTGGCTTATTGGGTTACTCTTTGTAAATAAAGTCTTTCATTAATTAATTCATTCATTCATTCATTCATTCATTCGTTCGTTCATTCATTCATTCATTCATTCATTCATTCATTCATTCATTCAAATTCAAAGAATATTAACATAAACCTACTACGCGATGCAAGTTTTGTTACATTTGTTTGATTTAAAACCTGTGGTAGCCTATCTGGTGACATATTATAACATTAAAGTATTGATAAATTAGTCGAAGCATAAAAGCGTTATCGTAAAACTCATAAAAAGAATCAAACAGTTGTATATAACAGACTGATAAACTTTAAAGCGAGTTAAGATGTTGTAGAAAATATATATTCATTATCGATCATTGTTAAGTTATGTGAGATTACTTTTCGCTTTGCTTGGTATTTATTTGCTTTTTACTATACAGAAGATCTTCCCATATTGGGATATGAACATAAGTATGATCTTCTATTGGAATGCCTCTTCAAATGGAGTTTATTCTTATTGATACTTCATACTTTTTCAATAGTAAAAGGGTTTTTGTTCTGTTTGTTTCATTATTTCGTTGATTTTACTACTGCATATGCCAGTAGGGTATTTAGATCAAATTGTTTGCGGTGTTTTAGTTGTTTTTTTAAATGATCATTTTATTAATCATGCTCTCTTTCTCTCTCTTCTTCTTGACTGTGTGGTGGGGAGGCTGTTTTTTTCTGAATATGGCGTTTCTTGATATGCATATTTCACCTTTCAGCAATATGTACAATATCAATTTAAGGGAAGTTTCATGTAAAGTGTCACTTAAAACGATTTATGGCTATAAAATTGTAAACAACCCATTCGTCTACAATGTATGTAAGCACTACTGCAACTTTATGCTGCATGTCATCATTTTTAAACCTCCTTAACAGCATATGAAACGAAGTAAGGCTTTATGTGTTATTCTTTATCACTGATGGTGATCCTCAAACTTAGAATTTCTTTTGCACAAAAACTTGTTCTTGTCCTCTTTCTGAAAAAACGACCAGGCTTTGGTAGTATACACGCCATAGGACCGATACCTTTTTTTCTTACAATTTACAAGATGAGACTTCTGCGGGAAAAGATCCCTAACGATCGGTATTTCCAGTAATGTAACTGAAACAAGCATTATTACAGAATCGGGTAAGGCAGGCCATGAGCTGTGAAGTATCCTTACTATTTTTATTCGGCCACTACAATTTTTTTTTTCGAAAACAAAATTTAAATGACGTTGTCTAAGGAATAGGAACATCAGATTAATAAAACAAATGCTTTCTTTTGTTTAGCATATAGAAAGTTTCGGGAGGTTGGGGTTATTTCGAGAGCCGTTAACTGGGCTATTAACTTTGATAACCTACAATTAAACTTGTTTTGAGGTAGCTTAGAATGTCTCTTCAAATGGAATTTATTATAATTTTTTATGCACTTCACTAAAGTATTTAACAAAATATTTATAGAGAGGTTGAGTCTTACCAAATAAAAAATATTTAAAAACAACATTTTGTGTTGTTAAATGAGAAATAACTTACAATTGAAAAAAACGTGTTTAATATTGTTTTTAAAGTTTATATTTGACTGGACATGCTTTGAAAATGTACACTACCCAAATGTTCTAAGTGCACCCTTTATAAATGTGATTTTCATTAGTATTTGATAAAATAATTCAAGCTATAAGTCCGATAAATTTCTAATTTTAGTTTTAGATTAATGCTTTGTGGACACTTAAATTAATGTAAAATGTTGTACCAAATTTTTCGAGTTTAGGTTCTTTTACGTTAATAATTAATGACGTTAGAGCGTAACATCGACATGCAACGTAAGCAACGTTTACAATATAGAAAACAATATCATTTGAATTCGGTCTTATAATGATAAAATATGCAAAAATGAGGCATTTCTTTTGCATTTACATGTCCGAATGAAATCGTGATGTTTTTGGAATAAATTTAAATTTGTATCAGATAAGAGCATGTTGAGGGCACTTTCGCGGTCTTCAGTCGACAAACATTCCATAGTTAAAATGTGTTGTTGTGAGCTTTTAGATTGATGCATGTAGGTGATCATGTTTAAAACAAAAACGATTGTAAAAAGATCAAATTCGATTGCCGCACGGGAATTAAGCATAAAAAGCGTATGCTGACGTAGACGACGTAAAACGTACGCACGGTTTTTACATAATTATATATCACATTTAACATAATTTCATTTTTTTGTTTTATTATGATAATTTTATTTTGAGATATTTAAAATGTTAAGGTGTGAACTTCTGACAAGTGTAGATGAAAACATGAAATGATTTCGTGATCAAAGACAGGCATCGAAACGGTGACTTAGAAGTTACTTGAAAACGCCATTGCAATTTCTAATGGATGTTCACCATCGACAACATATGTGTTACATATGGTGCTTTAGTTGACGTCATTCATGTTAAAAATAAACAAAGACCAACGTCGCTGCATAATCGTTCAAAGAAAGAGGCAAATAACTGGAAATAACTGGAAATAATTAACGAAAGGATTGAAAACTACTGATCAAAGTAACAAAGCCAACAAAGGTAAGCTGTTTAACCTGATTTATTGCAACAAGAATGGGATAAAGTAACAAGAAAGAGAAAAAATATTTATGACAAAAGAAAAAAGTGAAATCTCAATTTGATGCCATTTTCTCATTTTACATAATACTCTGTTACGAAAACATAGTGAAATACTATTTTTGAATTTCCTGAATTAAAATTATACGTGTTTAGATGTAATCTTTGTCACCGCCCCGTCGTAAAACTCCCAAAATATTCAGAAAATAAGCGAACTAATAAATTCAGTACTGTTAAAAACAAGAAAACCGCGAAGCGGAGCAATATACGCCTGAAGGATTGTATCAGAGAATGTGAGCAAAATTTGGACTGTTGAAGCCCAAAGGACAGGAACAAGCATCAAACTGGCAAAATTAAAAATGATTGTATTATATAAAAGTCCCCATCCCGAAAATCCTAACCAGATAAAAACATGTAAAAAGAAAACAAAAAAAAATTGAGGTGCACTACATGCTGTACTACAGATAAGTGGTCTCGGTTTTTCCGTACTGCCAAAAATAAGAAAAGTTACAAAGTTTGCTATTGATAGTAACACAAAAGGGAAGTAATTCAATTAAGAAGAAAGTAAACAAAAAAGGACCTCACAAATAAAAACAAGAGCACTGCAATCAAGAGCAAATGCCGAGCAATAAACACAGTCATATGACACTTAAATCCTAAGTGTGACCTTGAAGTGAGCCATCTGGAATATGCCATCTGCACGTCGTCTAAATGTGGTAAACATTTGTGGCAGGTGTATTCGAAATCCTTCCAGGGGTTCAAGAGTAACAGAGCGGATGGGAAACAAAGTCATATTGCTTTTGATCCCTAAGTCTGACTTTGACCTTAAAGCGAGCCATCCGGAAAATGACTTCTGCAGATCGTCTCATTGCTGTCAACATTTGTGTCAGGTTTCCTCGAAATCCTTCAAATGGTTCAAGAGCTACAGAACAGAAGGGAAATTGCTGACTACACCTTTGACCCCTAAGTCTGACATTGACCTTGAAGCGAGCCATCCTGAACATGGCTTGTGCACGTCGTCGCAATGTAATAAACATTTGTGTCAGGTTTCTTCAAAATCCTTCAAGGGGTTCAAGAGTAACAGATCGCAAAGGAAATGGCTTACTATGACCTTTGTCTCCTAAGTCTGACCTAGACCTTGAAGCGAGTCATCCTGAACATGGCTTCTGCACGTCGTTTAAATGTAGTAAACATCTGTGTCAGGTTTGTTCAAATCCTTCAAGGTGTTCAAGTGTAAAAGAGCGGAAGGGATAATGTTGATATAACCTTTGACCCCTAAGTCTGACATTGACCTTTAAGCAGGCCATCCGGAACATGGTTTCTGCACGTCGTCAAAATGTGGTAAACATGTGTCAGATGTCTTCAAAATCCATAAGGGGATTAAGAGTAACAGAGCGGAAGGGAAATTGCTAACTATGACCTTTGACCCATAAGTCTGACCTTGACCTTGAAGCAGGCAATCTGGAACATAGCTTCTGCATGTCGTCTCAATGTGGTTGAGATTGGTGTCAGGTTTTTTTCGAAATTTTTCAAGGGGTTCAAAAGTTACAGGGCGGAAGGGAAATTGCTAACTATGACCTTCGATCTCTAAGTCTGGCCTTGATCTTGCAATAGGCAATTCGTGACATGGCTTCTGCACGTCGTCTCAATGGGGTTAATATTTGTGTCAGGTTTCTTCGAATTCCTTCAAGGGGTTCAAGAGTTACAGAGCGGAAGAGAAATTGCTAATTATGACCTTTGACCCTAACTCTGACCTTGACCTTAAAGCAGGCCATCCGGAACATGGCTCCTGCACGTCGTCTTAATGTGGTTAACATTTGTGCAAGGTTTCTTTGAAATCCTTCATGGCGTTCAAGAGTTATAGAGTTGAAGGGATATTACTAAAGGACAAACGGACAGACGGACACGGAGGCGATAACATAATACGTACCATCAGGCGTATAAAAACGCGTTACCGATGTCATGCATTGATGATAACGTATCAGGGCTATCCGATCAATATTTTAGGGTTATCCCTACTAGCTTAATTGGTTGCGTTATCGAAATTGCAAGGCTAGACGCGGTCGCCTTGACGTTGGTGGTTCGCTCCCAATAAGAGTCAACATCATTTTAAACCAATCTAGTATATTCCGTATGTGATTTGATAATTTCTCTGGCATAATATACATGTATAATGTTATCGCCTCCGTGTCCGTCTGTCCGTTTGTCCTTTAGCAATATCCCTTCCACTTTATAACTCTTTATTCCTTTCAGGAATCAATTTAACGAAATCGTCTCTTTTCTGTCAATTTTGAGTACCAAAGTTCACAATATATTGTCCTATTTATATCAAAAGTTGGCAAGTCATGTCGATTTTTGTTTTAAAACTTTGATTTATTATCTTTGACATTTTCTTTTACCCTTACGGTATTGAACAAAACCAGTTCAAATTACACAAACTATATACTTAAATGGCCTTCATTTTTCTTTTACTAAACACGTATAGCGAACGATTATCGATTAAGCTTTAATAAAATATTGATTACAAGTAAAGGTGCGCGTTAAAAATCTGACAAGTTTAGATACAGGATAATATTAAAATAATTTATTCAATTGCAGGATTAATAAAAATAGTAAAGTTTATAGTGTCATCTGTGCGAAGTTATGCACACAATTGGAACAGGAATTTTTCAGGTATGCGACACCATTTATCTTATATACGTTTAGTCTTTAGATCAACTAAATTTTGGACTGTTAACTTTTGTCATATGGTAATAAATTAATCAGATTTATCTTCATAATTTTGCTCAAATAGATTAATTGTTTTCTGATGAAGCCGGTTTCCACCCTTGTGAACGGATCCGTACTGAGTGAGATTTTCAAACTGGTTACTTTTCATTTATTTCAAGAAACATGCTTATCAGTCTTAAATTAAGTACGATACTATATTCGAATATTGAGTTATTGTGTAACTCATCAGGGGCGTAACCAGCATTTTACCAGTTGTAGGCACATACAAGGGGTTCCTAGTGGCGGTTGCCTCTTGATAAGGGGTATGAGGTGCAAAGCCCCATAAGAAGCAGTAAACAAGTGGAGAATAAATATATCAAATCAAATAAAGCGTGACAACACGGAGAATTGGAAGTTCTGCATTTACATCGGGCAAAGAAAATAATCATTTTCCTCAGAAGGCAAATCAAAGCCAAAGACATGATGATTCGACAAGAACGGCTTGAACCTGCTACCATACCACCCCGTTAATTTTATTGTATTTTTAGAACTTTTGAAAACTTCATTTTCCTGTCCAACTTGTAGGCCCGGGCCTACATGGCTTAATAGTAGCTAAGCCACTGCTCATACAGTTTGACATACTAATAAAACCCGTTCTAGAGGGCAATAATGAATCTTAGCAATATCAACGGAAACTTCTATTAAAGAACTCTTGTTAACTGAGTCTTCTATTTAAGATTTTTTTTGTATTTTTGCTTTCAAGAGATGGTTTAATCTCAGCTGAATATACATGTAGCTAGTGTACACAAGAATAAAAAGACAAAAATATTCTGGAAAATTTAAAACAATAGGAAGCATACAACAGAAGCTCTGCATAAAACTTACTTGTGTATACATGTCAATCTTTCCTGTAGAGCTATCCATACAGTTTGACATCAGTACTAAATAGAGGGTAATAATGGATTTTTTCCATATTGACATAATTAATTAACTAAATTAAACTGAGTTATGCAAGTGTGAGGTTGGTGCACCCTAGAACCTGGTTTAAACCCCCAGTGGCAAATTGTTTTGCCACTGACCGTTTTAAGGGAGTTACCCCCAATGGTTCTCTTTTTCGTAAATTGTTCGTGGTGTCTTATCTGAAATTAATGTAGTTTTAAACACACGATCTCTTTCCCTCTCTTCTTTTTCGCTGAGTGGGGAGGCTGTGTTTTCTGAGTGTAGCTATTCCTGATATTCATATTTCACTTTTGTATTTAAGTAACTGTATTTCTTTTATTTTAAGAGACGACTAAGTCTCAGCAGAATATAGCTTGTTAGAAAGTCAATAAATATTCTAAACGCATACAACCGAATCTCTCGATACATAGAACAAATAAATTGTGTATGCCATTCTTTCCTGTAGAGCTACAATGCAAAGTACATATGACAAGGGATGCGATGAACTTTTAGACGAAAGTGGAGCGATTGACATTTGTGCTCACTGTGCAGCCGAGAGCAAACTTCAGCCAGGCCTTTACTTTTGTTTGCAATGTGGCCCGTTTGGTAGATACATATGTGGGGACTGTAACAAACAACACAAAAAGTTCCTAAATGGACACAAAATTAGGGATGTGTCAGCTGCTGTAAAACAACCAAGGGGAAATTCAAACGTGTAAGTAACAACTGACTTCAAAAATTGCAAGATCGTCTATACAGTAAATAAAAAGTGAAACGAAACCAAAAATCATTGTGTTTTAGAAGTTTTTATTAATAACTCAGCATTAAATATTATTGAGAGGTTGTTGTAAACTGAAATCCCTTTGAGATGTTTGCTCAATTTGTTTTCCCACTGATATTAACTCCATAAATAATGAAACTCATCTGGATACTTCATACCGAACGATTTTGTTACCGCAATAATTATATTAGTACCTTTCATTTGGCATTTGTTCCATTGATTTTGTATTGATGTATTTTTCGTGTGCGACATTCTAATTTCCTACCATAATTGAGTACTAACTGCGTAAAAATCTGACCACGTTCCATTGTCCTCTCAAAATTAGTTAATTGGTTATAGGCAGGAGGACGAGATACAACAAGCCAAACAACAACTCGAATATTTAGTCAGAGAAATAGAAACTCGAAAAGAAGTTCCAGATAAAGTCACACCTGATGGAGAATTGGCAATAAACATTGTTGAAGCAAGAAAGAAACTCAGCAAAGACCGAGCTTTTTACTCAAAGTATGTATCTAAGAATAACTGGTTTCTAAGTTAAGTGCGATGGTTGAACATAGTTGCAATGAAAATTTCTCTTTCAGATGTCTTGTGTACTAAATACTTATCTACAATACTTATGTACTATGATTATAGTACTTCTAAAATTACTTTTGTTTTAATATTTCGGCCAGTTTATAGATAGGTGGTTTCAATATTCAATCCAATATAGATTTGGATATTGTCCAATCATTCCCAAGGATATACTTTCTGCTTTTTTAAATTTTGCATATGGCGTCATCTGTGATATGCAGGATTTATATTCTAAGATCCCCTGTCAAAATTCCATTCTGTTTAGTTCCGCCCATTATTTTCTCGTTTAGGGCAAACCCATTCTTTTATCTGGAGACCATACGCCGCTGAACGTGGAATGGTATTAATCTGAAAATACCTCATTGAAGGTTCCATGTTCGCAGCTATATGCATACCATCGTTTGGGATGGATAAAAATTGTACTATTTAATTGTGTAATTACCGAGTTGCGCTCAACCCGGAGCTAGGCGGCATGGGCAGTAATATGCATTACCATTACTGCCCATGAACAGGTTCAATCAAACCGAGCCTGCAGTATTTTCATATTTGTCGTGTTCGGTGGCTTTCAAAGTTCCTTTTTCATCTATTTCAATATCACAGAAGCGTTGTATGTGCTGTGTTGCGGCTGTAAAAAGTATCCCCGTACATTCAATCAGTGCTGTTATCAGTTACGTCCTTTGAAGGTCGTTGAGCACGATACTTATGTACTATGTTTATACATGTAGTACTTCTAAAATTACTTTTGTTTTAATATTTCGGCCAGTTTATAGATAGGTGGTTTCAATATCCCAGCCAATAAAGATTTGGATATTGTCCAATCACCCCCAAGGATATACTTCCTGCTTTTTAAATTTTGCCGTTGGCGTTGTCTGTGATATGCAGGATTTATATTCTAAAATCCTCTGTCAAAATTCTATTCAGTTTAGTTCCGCCCATTGTTTTCTCGTTTAGGGCAAACCCATTGTTTTATCTGGAGACCATACGCCGCTGAACATGGAATGGTATAAATCTGAAAATACCTCATTGGAGGTTCCATGTGCACCGCTATATGCATACCATCGTTTTGGGATGGATCAAAATTGTACTATTTAATGTTGTAATTACTGAGTTGCGCTTAACCCGGGGATAGGCGGCGTGGGCAGTAATATGCATCCCATGAACAGGCTCAATCAAACCGAGCCTGTAGTATTTTCATATTTGTCGTGTTCGGTGGCTTTCAAAGTTCCCTTTTTATCTATTGTAAGTAGGGATGGGAACGGTTATCCGGATATCCGATATCCGAATAGTAAGATCGTATCTGGATACCTTTCACGTATCCGAATACCCTGATATTCGAACAAGAATTAAATTTCAATACTTTGTTTAAGTTTTATAAATATTGCTTACTAGACTAGTAAATCTTTTTAAAACATGCTATAGTGGTGAAATATTAACCTGCCCATTATGCATACATTACACAGTGGTTGAACGTGCTATTTTGAGACGGGGATATCCTTGCTATTTTGGACTGGTATTTTGCATTTGTATTTATATCTTTAAAACTGCATTCACTTCCACATGCGTCTATAGCGCAGTTGGTAGGAAGGCAGAAAATAGCAAACGACACTTTTTTTTGCCTCTTGGCGCGGGTTCGAGACGTACTTGGACCTATAATATTTTTCGTGGCGTTTTATATTGTAGATGTTTATTGTTTATTTGTGTTTTTTTCTAATATTATAATATATAAATAAACGCTTTAACTTAAAAAAGTATAAAACAAAAATGGCACTGGCAGGATTCGAACCACATACCTTTAGCGTTTGAATGCTGCACTTTACCACTGAGCCATTCCGCTTTCATATCTGACTAGCGGAAAGACGAAACCTATATACTGTATGAGTTATGGATTTCCCGTTGAGGTAATGACGACTTTCACGCTTTGGTGATAAAGTCAAAAATATAATAACCAACCACCGAGTAATGTATGCAAAATGGGCAGGTAAATATTTCACCACTATACACTGCTTGAACTAATCTCGATGGTGATATGGCTTTCCCCAGGCGAAACTCGGCTGGACAGCCACAGCAGGGTTGACAAGGCGGCGGACGCCAGTAACCGGTCCTAATTTCACAGTTTCCGACACACACACTGTACCGAGTCAATGAAATCAATCCACAACAACAACCTGAAACAGAAATCAGTGATTACTGTAAACATATGGCTATAAGCTACTCAGGCAACACAAATTCATGCTATGAAAAACTCCAAGGAACACTGAAACACAGTCCAAGCATCACTGTTGCACAGTCAGCCGAGGCAAAAATCACGAAACCCAAAATCTTGCAAAATATTAATGTCCAACCGACAACTCCCAGAAATGGTTGATTTCAAACCAGCTGAAACAGCAGATTTAGAAAAGAATATAGCCAATTGCTGTCATCCCTATCGATATTCCGCAAAATAATTCCAAAAACATGCAACTGAATTTCTGACGCGGAAACAGATTACTTTACAGAATTTCCCTAGTTTCGAATTCAAGCCCCTGCATCACACTGATATCACCTGGCTGCTTTTGGTTTCTAATACTTATTTAACAAATATATTCTAAATACCTTGAAAACACAAAACCTGTATCTATAATTAATTTAGGCTTGATAAATATCAAAATATGTTCATAATAACCCCTATTTCATAATGTCTACATGGCCAGTTCGAGTAAGTGGCTATCTAAAATACTGGTATGCGCTCCCCACAAGAGGTGTTAATTGTTTGTTTACTGGTTATTTATGAGACCACAAGATTCGTAGTTCAGATCGTGTTCTTAGATTTGTTTTGTTGATTGGTTTACCTTGATTAGAGCGTGTTTGACACCTGTCAAGTTGCAAACAACTAGCTGAAATTCATTAGCAAGACAAACCTCAGATTAACTTACAGTTTATTGCAACAGTGATAGAGCAAATAAAGTCTTGACAGTTTGTTATTTTAAAATGACCGCATTAAAAATTGAAAGCTAAAAAACCACTTGTTGTACGTCGCCGATATCCAAAAAATGTTACATGATGCAATTCAATATTATCATAAACTTTACATGTATTCCTTTAACCCGATATGATTAATCGATATATTGGTTACCCAGCAATTGGTGATGTAGTTATTAGAAAATTTTTTGTTTGTAATTGTTCAGCTTCTGTTAGAAGTAGGCGGATTTTCATAATATGAATTGCCTTTGCATGATTCCATATGAGTATATGCGTAATTTTTCTGTTTAAAGAATATTATGTATGAGCTTGCAAAATTCCACGTGCAATGAAACTCCAATTTTATCAATCACCAATTCTAAAACTACTGCCCTATCCTCTTGTATTATTCGCCGTAGTCTTTTTTTTCAACGCCGTAATTTAATTAACATGTTTATTTGTTTGGTTCAAAGTCTCACTTATATTTTGTTTCCGTGATACCGCAATATGTTATTCGAATACTCTATCGATCACTTTGTATATTAGCTTTAATTCATTTTAAATTTTAAAATATAAAATGACCTAAATTGTATGTGGTCGATAAAATGATATGGTTATTCGGATATTATCCGGATATCCGGGATACCGATATCCGAATAGTGATTTAGGTATCCGTTCCCATCCCTAATTTGTAAGATTCTGGTCGATCACTTGTAATGTTATTATGTGCACAAATGTAAATAATTAAGTGATTTGATATTGGCCATGTTATTTTTCCGAAGGGCAGTCATATTAAAGTAAAAGTGTAAACGTGATTTTAAAAGGAGTTATTTCACGGGTATGTACAACTTAATCTTATATAATCAAGAAATATATGACGAAATAATGGCTAACAAATAAAAAAACCAGTTCATTTTATCAGTTTGTTTGGAAATACTACATTTTGTAACTAATATTGGTCAGGATTGTTGTATAACGAAATATCAGACTGTCTACTGTGATTCTCGCGAGCTCTCAATATCAGAAAACTTTCTCTTCACCGACAAAATCTTAATATCTAAAGCACATCCAGAAATATAAGCGAATTAAAACAAAATGGCAGCCATTTCCTAGAGTTTCTTGCTGAAATCGTTATCACTTTTTCGGCCCTGTCTTATAAGTCAATCGAATTGCTTCAAATGCGAGCTTTATGCCTATATCTATAACACTTTTCGGTCCAAGGCCGGCTAAATGTTAATGATAATGGCTCTGTTATAAAGCAGACCGTTGTGTTATTGAATATACAACGCCTTTCTAGTTTGGAAACATAATAACACACAGGTGTGAATGTGTACCAGCATTGTGTTTGTTGGTTGTGGAGAGAACTAAAAATCCGTTCCCATCGTGCTATAGATTAAGGACTATGTTATTCATGAATTCTCATCATGGCTTCAAGATAAGTCTGGTTATAAAAAAATGAAAATTACCAGTAATTTATGGTAATTTGAGCTTTTCCTTATGTCAAAATAAAAGAAAAGAGTAAGTGCTACAAAGAAATGAGAAAAAAGATGAACAAAATCTATTTTTTATGGAAAAAAAGGACTTTAGTCAGTGTTATTTTCCATGCAAGTTTTCATATATTCTACAAAAAAGCAATTACAAATAAATATGAAAGTAAGATAGTGCAGACCTCCTTACAGATGCACTGAGAGTTAAAATTTTAATTTAATTCTTATCTTGACTGAAATCCTCCCATTAAAATATCCATGTTTACTAAAATTCAGAAATCCACCATTTACAACTTTACACAAGAAAGTAGTGCAAACAGTAAGTAATATAAAGTATGGTGTCAATACTGGACACAAGTAATGGAAAGTACACTAAACATTGAAGATAGTAATTTAAATGTAAAGTTTATACTGAAAGTGTGTGATAACTGATATTGTTATGTCACAATTTTATATTATGAGTTGCATAAATAAGATACGATAATCCAAATAAAAAAACATATTCAAGCTGTAGCATGTGGTTATGCTCATATAATAAAACAAAAGGTAGTACTTAACTGTGCTACAAATACCATAATGTTATTGCCTGAATAGTGAAAACATATTTCTGTAGTATTAAATGTTGTAAAAATATAACATGTCACTGATTTTGTTTTTGATATGCTGCAATAAGCAAAACAATATGCAACTTAACTGCAAGTTTTTGAATTAAAAGTGTTATGAAGTTGCAGTTATTTCATAACATTAAAAGCTTATTGCAACCATGGGATAGGATTCTTAATTAAGTTTTGTCAAATGAAGATTTTCCGCTTTATATGAACAGTACTCTCCTTCGTTAAGCACATGGTAAACTTCATTTGGTGAATGGTCTTGTCTTTTTTTAAATCATGAATAGTGCCTAAAAGATGTTTTTGTAGGTCAAATACTTTAATGAATAAAATTTACTAACATCATATTTTTAAATGTGTAACTGTAATCTTCAAGACATAATTTAATTAATTATACATTATCACAAGCGTATGTGATCATTGCATGAAATGGAAACACGGTGCTCAATCGAAGTATAATTGTATTAAATGTGGTTCTTTCACGGACACCGTACTTTCATATCACGAGAAAATCGTGGGTAATTTTTGTGTACACTAAGAATGTAAACAACGGTGACCCTCACAAGAAAATGGTAATAAACTTATGTTGACGTACACGATCGCACAATATTTGTGAAGAAATGTGCATTTATTACATAAACAAACTTTCATTGCAACAATAACCTCACCTAAAGTTTTAAATACAGCATGTTTTCCTACTTTCACTTTACTTCCACGACCGGACGTTCAAAAAACGGAAGTCTAAGGGGAATAACACTGAAGAAAATAGTTCGCACGTGGCAACAAAATATTTCACACTTACATAATTAAAACATAAACAATCCAAATGACTGACAGGAAAAATTATAGTTTATATTAGAAATTAATAAATTATCAGTAAGTTCGCCAAAAAATGCGATATTTTAAATGAATGTTTGTATATGCTGAGTTTATATTGTCAAAATTCTATTTTAATTACTTCCGACTATTGTTTTCTCGTTTAGGGAAATCCAAGTTTTATCAGGCGACAATACACGGATGACAATTAAATGGTATTATCCTGAAAAAAATGAATATTTCGTGTTAACTGCTATATGCATTCCATCGTTTGGGATGGATCGATATTGTACTGTTTACTGGTGTAAAAATTGAGTTGCGCTCAAGCCGGGACCAGACGTGGATAGCTATATGCATTTCTATAGCTGTCCATGAACAGAGGCAAATACAGCCTGTAATAATTTCATATGTGTCGTGTTCGGTGGGTTTCAAAATTCGCCTTTTATCTCTCACGTATTGTTTTCAGTATCATAATACTCATTTGGGCATTTAAACTGATAATTGTTTTTTATCCAGTTATTTGTCTTTACTGTTTTAACTTATCTTAACGTCTGTATATTAAAATACATTAATACGTAACACAAATGTGTGCATGTTGTTTGTTTTGTTTTTTTTTAATAAATTTTGTTGTTATAAATTTTGTTTTTAAAGAGGTTTTAATAATTTCCTTTTTTATCGATGACAGTGAAGAGTGTAGAAAGACCTTTATCGTATTTTTTCGACAAAAAGGAATGGGATATAAACTTTGGAAGGTACAAAAACTTAAGATCTATCTTGTCAGCTATTGCCGTTCATACAAAGAAATAACTTGTTGCTAGCTCACTGTGTCAAGAAAGTTTTTATGTAGATTAATTCTTGAAAGTACAGAGAAGTTATTCTTATTTATTTGCAATGATTGAGCACTGAACTGTGGAAGCAAATTATCCATCTTCGAATGTCCATACATCATTTGTTTCCGAACTACAGACTGGAGCATGAGATGAAACAAGCCAAACGACAACTCAAACGCTTATTCGAAGAAATAGAAGCTCAAAAAGAATTTACAGATAAAGTAATACCGGATGGGGTATTGGCAAGAAACATTTTCGAGGCAAGAAAGAAACTCAGCAAAGACCGAACTTCCACTTCACAGTAAGTATCGAAGAATCACTGGTTTCTAGGTTTAGTGAGATGTTGTATCAAATCTTTTTTTCAAATGCGTGGAGAACAAAGACCTTATATTCACTCGTTTTTACATAATTTGTTTATTGACTATAGGCAGAAGGATGAGTAGCAAAAAGTAAAACAACAGTTACAATTATGTGTGCGTGCGTGCGTGCGTGCGTGCGTGCGTGCGTGCGTGCGTGCGTGTGTGTGTGTGAGAGAGAGAGATAGAGAGAGAGAGATCTTTTTCAATTTAGGTATCCGTTCCCATCCCTAATTTGTAAGATTCTGGTCGATCACTTGTAATGTTATTATGTGCACAAATGTAAATAATTAAGTGATTTGATATTGGCCATGTTATTTTTCCGAAGGGCAGTCATATTAAAGTAAAAGTGTAAACGTGATTTTAAAAGGAGTTATTTCATGGGTATGTACAACTTAATCTTATATAATCAAGAAATATATTACGAAATAATGGCTAACAAATAAAAAAAACCAGTTCATTTTATCAGTTTGTTTGGAAATACTACATTTTGTAACTAATATTGGTCAGGATTGTTGTATAACGAAATATCAGACTGTCTACTGTGATTCTCGCGAGCTCTCAATATCAGAAAACTTTCTCTTCACCGACAAAATCTTAATATCTAAAGCACATCCAGAAATATAAGCGAATTAAAACAAAATGGCAGCCATTTCCTAGAGTTTCTTGCTGAAATCTTTATCACTTTTTCGGCCCTGTCTTATAAGTCAATCGAATTGCTTCAAATGCGAGCTTTATGCCTATATCTATAACACTTTTCGGTCCAAGGCCGGCTAAATGTTAATGATAATGGCTCTGTTATAAAGCAGACCGTCGTGTTATTGAATATACAACGCCTTTCTAGTTTGGAAACATAATAACACACAGGTGTGAATGTGTACCAGCATTTTGTTGGTTGGTTGTGGAGAGAACTAAAAATCCGTTCCCATCGTGCTATAGATGAAGGACTATGTTATTCATGAATTCTCATCATGGCTTCAAGATAAGTCTGGTTATAAAAAAAATGAAAATTACCAGTAATTTATGGTCATTTGAGCTTTTCCTTATGTCAAAATAAAAGAAAAGAGTAAGTGCTACAAAGAAATGAGAAAAAAGATGAACAAAATCTATTGTTTATGGAAAAAAAGGACTTTAGTCAGTGTTATTTTCCATGCAAGTTTTCATATATTCTACAAAAAAGCAATTACAAATAAATATGAAAGTAAGATAGTGCAGACCTCCTTACAGATGCACTGAGAGTTAAAATTTTAATTTAATTCTTATCTTGACTGAAATCCTCCCATTAAAATATCCATGTTTACTAAAATTCAGAAATCCACCATTTACAGCTTTACACAAGACAGTAGTGCAAAAAGTAAGTAATATAAAGTATGGTGTCAATACTGGACACAAGTAATGGAAAGTTCACTAAACATTAAAGATAGTAATTTAAATGTAAAGTTTATACTGAAAGTATGTGATAACTGATATTGTTATGTCACAATTTTATATTATGAGTTGCATAAATAAGATACGATAATCCAAATAAAAAAACATATTCAAGCTGTAGCATGTGGTTATGCTCATATAATAAAACAAAAGGTAGTACTTAACTGTGCTACAAATACCATTAATGTTATTGCCTGAATAGTGAAAACATATTTCTGTAGTATTAAATGTTGTAAAAAATATAACATGTCACTGATTTTGTTTTTGATATGCTGCAATAAGCAAAACAATATGCAACTTAACTGCAAGTTTTTGAATTAAAAGTGTTATGAAGTTGCAGTTATTTCATAACATTAAAAGCTTATTGCAACCATGGGATAGGATTCTTAATTAAGTTTTGTCAAATAAAGATTTTCCGCTTTATATGAACAGTACTCTCCTTCGTTAAGCACATGGTAAACTTCATTTGGTGAATGGTCTTGTCTTTTTTTATATCATGAATAGTGCCTAAAAGATGTTTTTGTAGGTCAAATACTTTAATGAATAAAATTTACTAACATCATATTTTTAAATGTGTAACTGTAATCTTCAAGACATAATTTAATTAATTATACATTATCACAAGCGTATGTGATCATTGCATGAAATGGAAACACGGTGCTCAATCGAAGTATAATTGTATTAAATGTGGTTCTTTCACGGACACCGTACTTTCTTATCACGAGAAAATCGTGGGTAATTTTTGTGTACACTAAGAATGTAAACAACGGTGACCCTCACAAGAAAATGGTAATAAACTTATGTTGACGTACACGATCGCACAATATTTGTGAAGAAATGTGCATTTATTACATAAACAAACTTTCATTGCAACAATAACCTCACCTAAAGTTTTAAATACAGCATGTTTTCCTACTTTCACTTTACTTCCACGACCGGACGTTCAAAAAACGGAAGTCTAAGGGGAATAACACTGAAGAAAATAGTTCGCACGTGGCAACAAAATATTTCACACTTACATAATTAAAACATAAACAATCCAAATGACTGACAGGAAAAATTATAGTTTATATTAGAAATTAATAAATTATCAGTAAGTTCGCCAAAAAAATGCGATATTTTAAATGAAGTTCGTTTCGCGCATTAACACAAATATTGGTGATTAGTCCCTTACTTCCGCAAAGCTATGTTGATGAAAATGTTTTATTTACACATCTGAAATTTAAGGCAGATTTTGAATGATCGACGAAAGATCAAGACGATCGATTGGTAGGCAACAAATTTTTAAGCATTATTCTTTATGGTCGATTGTGTTTTTGGGGATGTCATGTTGTATTAACAACCAAGAACATGATTATTTTCGTCGGTGTCAAAACAAAGATGGACGCCCTAGTTTTTCTTGCAGTTTAGTAGGTTCGTTTATGGGATATAAGATATTTCAAATATATATTTAAATATAAGTGCATCTACAGTAATATCGTGGCATTGCAAGTATGCTTTTACTTACAGAAAATATTGGTCAGAGTAAAAGAAAACTTGCACAGAAAATTGCATATTTATTTCTGTATTCACATGTCATGTCATGTGCTACACCAATGCTAATATGCCTATGCTTAAAGGTTACTGACAGTGATATTTATCAAATATTATAACATTTTCCAACAATGCCCTTTTATATCTCAAGATTTTATGCATTGGTCCCAACAGTACCATTTTCTTATTTCAACAATTACATAGTCCTTAAATAATGCAATGTAATAAGTATATATATATATTTTATCATATTGGGCTTTATCGCCGTACCTGTTGCACCTGAACATATGTTGTTTCATGCTTACATTAAATCACAAAAGCATGTAAACTGACCAAATTCTTCGTACCGTATCATGGGTCCGCACTCACAATTGTGGCACCGTAAACATTTGCGTCAGACGTCCATCACTTTCTCATGATTTATCTAATGCTGCTACAACTGTATTTGCATTTATTTATCGTCGCCCATCTTTGCATAGACTTAAGGAGTGTGTTATAGTTAGGAGAGTGATTGATAGGGAAGATGCCCCAGTTATAGAAGCATACCTGGTTCGTTTGGATACCCGGCATAAAACATCAACACACGGGACCCAGTCTTATTCGAAAAATATATAAATTGAAAGGAAGAGTTAAGGATCGATTTCACGAACCCTAGATGGAGACTTTATTGGTTATAAAGGGACTGCAGTCCAGATTAGAGTTTATAAAAAATACGCGATGCCACTGTTCTGCATGATGCGGTACCAAGTATGTCAAAGTATTCTTGATTTTACAACGCAATTTCGTATTATTCGTAAAATATTTTTATGAAATAAGTTCGTGCAAATGCTTCCTTTGAACATTTGAACTGTGGCGCTTTTTGGATGACGTTTCTTCGAAAAAAGATAAAAATTATTCGAAAACACAAAATGTCACATGTATAAAAGTGTTTTCATTAGTTTCTAGTTATAACAGCCAATACTTGTTGCAAAAAGTATTGCACACACAGAGGAAACATTCAAAACTTCCGTGATGTAGGCAAACTCTCTATATAATATCCATTTAAGTGAAAAAGTTCGCATTTCAAAACTTACCTCTTGCCTATTTCCAAAGATTGCGTGAGAATGATACGGTGATGAGCCCCGAATGATAAAATATCGGCGGTACGCGGAAAATGATGCGAAAACCCTTGACACCGTGACGATGTGAAAATTAGATTTAATTTACACTGGACGCTACTATTTGACTTTTTTTAATTGACTCTTATGTCACATACATTGACAAATATAACATGAAATCAAATATGTAATACCCATAACAAAAATACCTAGTGGACAATGTGAAGCGTAACTGACAGGTACACGAGGTGTTTTCCCGAGATCAGGGCACCGTGTTTTAAAAAATCAAAGCTTTTAAAGATCATTCTACACTCGTCATTGCACTTTCAGCGATAAAAAAGAGAAAATTTTCAAAATAGCTAAAAAAGCTAGATCTAAAAAATCCATAATATTATTTTTCATCCAAAATCGATCAAAACAACACAAAAAGCAATTAAAATGCACATATCAGTAATATGATACATGTATTGACAACAATTTGCAAATTAATTTTGTTTAACAAATGTTTATATTTATAAATAATTTTAATATTCTGTCTTACCTGGAAATTCTTGTTCGCGTCAATTGATGATTAAGAATAAATATGTTGATTTCCATCTTCATAATTGGAGGTTCTTTAAAAGAACTTCATTAACAGGCTCAGTCAAACCGAGCCTGCAACATTTTCATATTTCTCGTGTTCGGTGGCTTTCAAAGTTCCCTTTTCATCTATTTCAATATCACAGTATCGGTGTTGGTGCCGTGTGGCAGCTGTAAACGTCTCCCCGTACATTCAGTCAGTGCTATAATCAGTTACGTCCTTTACAGGTCGGTGAGCACGATACTTATTATATGAAGAGAACTTCTAAAATAACAATATTTCGGCTGGTTTGAAGATGAGTGGATTCACTATCAGAGCAAATACAGATTTGATATTGTTCAATCAACCCAAGAATATACTTCTTTTATATTTTGCGTTTGGCATTGTTTGTATATGCTGAGTTTATATTGTCAAAATTCTATTTTAATTACTTCCGACTATTGTTTTCTCGTTTAGGGAAATCCAAATTTTATCAGGCGACAATACACGGATGACAATTAAATGGTATTATCCTGAAAAAAATGAATATTTCGTGTTAACTGCTATATGCATTCCATCGTTTGGGATGGATCGATATTGTACTGTTTACTGGTGTAAAAATTGAGTTGCGCTCAAGCCGGGGCCAGACGTGGATAGCTATATGCATTTCTATAGCTGTCCATGAACAGAGTCAAATACAGCCTGTAATAGTTTCATATGTGTCGTGTTCGGTGGGTTTATAAATTCGCCTTTTATCTCTCACGTATTGTTTTCAGTATCATAATACTCATTTGGGCATTTAAACTGATGATTTTTTTATCTAGTTATTTGTCTTTACTGTTCTAACTTATCTTAACGTCTGTATATTAAAATACATTAATACGTAACACAAATGAAGTCTGTGAAGTTGGCTGTGGGATCAACATTCGACATTCGACATTCAATGTCCCGCAGTGCATTGGACATTCAGCAGGACATTCGATTTGATGCATGTTTTTGAATGTCCAGCAGTGCATTGGACATTCAGCAGGACATTCGATTTGATGCATTTTTGAATGTCCCGCAGAGCATTGGACATTCAGCAGGACATTCGACTTAACGCATGTTTTTGAATGTCCCGCAGTGCATTGGACCTCAGCAGGACACTTGACTAATTGCATGTTTTTGAATGTCCAGCAGTGCATTGGACATTCAGAAGGACATTCGACTTAATGCATGTTTTTGAATGTCCCGCAGTGCATTGGACATTCAGCAGGACATTCGATTTGATGCATGTTTTTGAATGTCCAGCAGTGCATTGGACATTCAGCAGTACATTTAATTTGATGCATGTTTTTGAATGTCCCGCAGTGCATTGGGCATTCAGCAGGACATTCGACTTAATGCATGTTTTTGAATGCTCCGCAGTGCATTAGACATTCAGCAGGAAATTCGACTTAATGCATGTTTTTGAATGCCCAGCAGTGCATTCGACATTCAGCAGGACATTCGATTTGATGCATGTTTTTGAATGTCCAGCAGTGCATTGGACATTCAGCAGGACATTTGATTTGTTGCATATTTTTAAATGTCCCGCAGTGCATTGGACATTCAGCATTACATTCAATTTGATGCATGTTTTTGAATGTCCAGCAGTTTATTCGACATTAAGCAGGACATTCAATTTAATGCATGTTTTTGAATGTCAAGCAGTGCATTGGACATTCAGCAGGACATTGAATTTAATGCTGACATTCAGCACGACATCCGATTTAATTCATGTTTTTGAATGTCCCGCAGTGCATTGGACATTCAGCAGGACATTCCATTTGAAGCACGTTTTTGAATGTCCCACAGTGCATTGGACATTCAGCAGGACATTCGAGTTAATGCATGTTTTTAATGTCCTTCAGTGCATTGGACATTCAGCAGGACATTCGATTTGATGCATGTTTTTGAATGTCCCGCAGTGCATTGGACATTCAGCAGGACATTCGATTTGACGCATGTTTTTGAATATCCCGCAGTGCATTGGACATTCGACATACGACCAAATGCATGATTTTGAATGTCCTGCAGTGCATTGGACATTCAGCAGGACATTTGATTTGTTGCATGTTTTTGAATGTCCAGCAGTGCATTTGACATTCAGCAGCACATTCAATTTAATGCATGTTTTTGAATGTCCAGCAGTGCATTGGACATTCAGCAGGACATTCGATTTGATGCATGTTTTTGAATGTCCCGCAGTGCATTGGACATTCAGCAGGACATTCGACTTAATGCATGTTTTTGAATGTCCCGCAGTGCATTGGACATTCAGCAGGACATTCGATTTTATGCTGATGCGTTATCGTGGTTAACACAAGAGGCTGTGGAACTGCAAAGAAGAGACTGAACCAAAGAATATGTCAGATTCTAAGCTGAAAGTGCCGCATCGACCGCAATCACTATTAAGGACAAGCGTCATAAAAAGATCAAGAATGGACATCTTTAAGGAAGTCTATAAAATCTGGCGATTGGGCGTTATGTGAAAATCTGTCATACAAAGCAATAAAAGACGAGTTGTATGTCGTAGGCCAGGTTATTTAGAGAGGATCGCGCATTGTTGAGCCAACATCCTTAAGAAAGAAAATGATTAATATCGGTCATGAAGGACATCAAAGGATAACAAAAACAAAACAGAGGTTACGAACAACGGTTTGGTGTCCGAATAAGAGACATAGAGATAGCATGCAAAACATGCAAACCATGTCAACTTGTTTCTATTCCATCAACACCTGAACCTATGAAACGAACAACATTACCCACAGAACCGTGGCTGGACTTAGCAAAAAAAATCATTTTTAGTGATTGTAGACTATTATTCAAGATACACCGATGTTGTAATTTTGAAAAACACATCAACCGAGAAAATCAATGAAAGTCTTCAAAATATATTTGCAACTTTTATATTACCGCAATAACTGAAAACAGATAACGGTCCGCGGTTTATTTCTGAAAAATTCCAAGAATATTTGAAAGACATTGACATCAAACACATTACATCGACACCGCTATGGCGTCAAGGAAAGGGGGAAATAGAAATCCAAAATAAAACACTATTGAAAGCAATCAGATGCGCGCATGCGGACAATAAGAATTGAAAAAAACGAAATTCGTAAATTTCTAATCGCATATAGAACAACACAGTTACAGGAATAAGCACGAGCGAAATAATGCCAGACGTTAAACCTGGAATTTCGGTCGAAAATTCAGATGAAGGCATCCGGGACAGAGATGCTGAGATGAAATTAAAAGGCAAATTAAAGGCAGATAGCAGCCGCGGGGCAACGAAAAGCCAAATACAAGTAGGAGACAAAGTACTTTTAGAAAAGAGAAAGGAAAACATACTTTCTACAACTTACGAAAACGAGTCGGACACAGTCACTCATAAACACGGTACGGAAGTCACTATTGAGAAAAACGGAGTTAAATACAAACGAAATTCAAAACAGTTGAGAAAGTTTAACGAGGAAAAACTGGAGGAAAGCAATGAAGACGCGTTAAACAATAGACCAAAACGGAATCCTAAAATCCCCGTTAAAT
Organism: Corbicula japonica; assembly: GCA_038501625.1. NCBI lineage: Eukaryota > Metazoa > Mollusca > Bivalvia > Venerida > Cyrenidae > Corbicula > Corbicula japonica. Next base: position 4,356,246 of record JAZAYU010000032.1, read on the forward strand.
GGAAAGATTTTGTTAAATAGTAGCTGAGAAAGACAAGTACCTGTGAGTTTCAAAAGAAATAAACGAATTTACATTAATTAATTAATACGAACACACATTTTTGTGGAATTTTTGTGATAAAATTTCCAGATTAAGGTTACAGAACAGTACAGATTATCATGGAAAAAAGTCTTTAATAACGCACAATTATCTTTAATTGTTTAGGTTATGGGTACAGCAGTTTTCGCACAGAATAAAACTCACAAGCGGTGAATTGTATCATGTCATTATAAACTTGCTTAATTGCTTTTGCTATATTGTATACCTTAGAGCTTTTGAGAGAATTATCATCTTATGAATGAAATTTTTGCAGAGGACATTGACATAAGACACACGTCAGTATTCGTGAAAACTTAATTTATTTGATTTTGAATTTGTTTTAAAAGGTAAAATCAAACTGAAGAAAAGGAGAGATTGTAGTATCTAGCTGTTAAACATAAGTCCCTGTGGTTTATCATCATTGTATGATAAACTCTCTCTCATATCTGTGTATGTATCATTATAATAGTAGACTTCGCTCTCCGATCCGGAACTTCCAATTTTTGTAATGTTTATTCCGAATGCACGTGACTGTTCCATTGGCAATTTTGGAGGACGATGGTACAATTGCTAAGGTTTTGAGGTTAGTGGATCTTAATTAAATTAAAACAATTCTAATAATTCGGTTTTTGAAATAAATGACTGTCTATTGAGTGTAGAGGGCTGCACCAATGGAGGTATTATAGAGGTCTGCATTGTACTTAAGTTATTTCTGGAAATGCAACCTTGGCAATATAAAGCTGAATTCTACATTACTAATATTGGCGCCGTGGCCCGTTGTTAGAACGCTCGCCTTACAATCCGTCGGTTATATATATGAATTTCCAATGCACTGCGGGACATTCAAAAACATGCATTAAGTCGAATGTCATGCTGAATGTCCAATGCACTGCAGGACATTCAAAAACATGCATCAAATCGAATGTCCTGCTGAATGTCTAATGCACTGCTGGACATTCAAAAACATGCGTTAAATTGAATGTCCTGCTGAATGTCGAATGTACTGCGGGACATTTAAAAACATTATTCAAATTGAATGTCCTGCTGAATGTCCAATGCACTGCTGGACATTCAAAAACATGCATCAAAACGAATGTCCTGCTGAATGTCCAATGCACTGCGGGACATTAAAAAACATGTATTAAATAGAATGTCCTGCTGAATGTCCAATGTACTGCGGGACATTCAAAAACATGCATTAAGTCGAATGTCCTGCTGAATGTCCAATGCACTACGGGGCATTCAAAAACATGCATTAAGTCGTATGTCCTGCTGAATGTCCAATGCACTGAGGGACATTCAAAAACATGCATCAAATCCAATGTCCTGCTGAATGTCCAATGCACTGCGGGACATTCAAAAACATGCATCAAATCGAATGTCCTGCTGAATGACCAATGCACTGCTATACAATAAAAAAACATGCATCAAATCGAATGTCCTGCTGAATGTCTAATGTACTGCGGGACATTCAAAAACATGTATTAAATCGAATGTCCTGCTGAATGTCCAATGCACTGCCGGACATTCAAAAACATGCATCAAATCGAATGTCCTGCTGAATGTCCAATGCACTGTGGGACATTCAAAAACATCCATTAAGTCGAATGTCCTGCTGAATGTCCAATGCACTTCAGAACATTCAAAAACATGCATTAAGTAGAATGTCCTGCTGAATGTCCAATGCAATGCGGGACATTCAAAAACATGCATTAAGTCGAATGTCCTGCTGAATGTCCAATGCACTGCTATACATTAAAAAACATGCATCAAATCGAATGTCCTGCTGAATGTCGAATGCACTGCTGGACATTCAAAAACATGCATCAAAACGAATGTCCTGCTGAATGTCCAATGCACTGCTGGACATTCAAAAACATGCATAAAATTGAATGCCCTGCTGAATGTCGAAATCTCTGCTGGACATTCAAAAACATGCATCAAATCGAATGTCCTCCTGAATGTCCAATGTACTGCTGGACATTCAAAAAAAGCATAAAATTGAATTTCCTGCTGAATTTCGAATGCACTGCTGGACATTCAAAAACATGCATCAAATCGAATGCCCTGCTGAATGTCGAATGCACTGCGGGACATTCAAAAACATGCATTAAGTCGTATGTCCTGCTGAATGTCCAATGCACTGCGGGACATTCAAAAACATGCATTAAGTCGAATGTCCTGCTGAATGTCCAATGCACTGCGGGACATTTAAAAACATGCATCAAATCGAATGTCCTGCCGAATGTCCAATGCACTGCGGGACATTCAAAAACATGCATTAATTGGAATGTCCTGCTGAATGTCCAATCCACTGCGGGACATTCAAAACATGCATCAGATCGAATGTCCTGCTGAATATCGAATGCACTGCGGGACATTCAAAAACATGCATTACGTCGAAAGTCCTGCTGAATGTCCAATGCACTACGGGACATTAAAAAACATGCATTAATTCGAATGTCCTCCTGAATGTCCAATGCACTGCGGGACATTCAAAAACATGCATTAAGTCGAATGTCCTGCTGAATGTCCAATGCACTGCGGGACATTCAAAAACATGCATTAAGTCGAATGTCCTGCTGAATGTCCAATGCACTGCGGGACATTGAATGTCGAATGTCGAATGTTGATCCCAAAGCCAACTTCTCAGACTTACACAAATGTGTGCATGTTGTTTGTTGTTTTTTTAAATAAATTTTGTTGTCATAAATTTTGTTTTTAAAGAGGTTTTAATAATTTCCTTTTTTTATCGATGACAGTGAAGAGTGTAGAAAGACCTTTATCGTATTTTTTCGACAAAAAGGAATGGGATATAAACTTTGGAAGGTACAAAAACTTAAGATCTATCTTGTCAGCTATTGCCGTTCATACAAAGAAATAACTTGTTGCTAGCTCACTGTGTCAAGAAAGTTTTTATGTAGATTAATTCTTGAAAGTACAGAGAAGTTATTCTTATTTATTTGCAATGATTGAGCACTGAACTGTGGAAGCAACTTATTCATCTTCGAATGTCAATACATCATTTGTTTCCGAACTATAGACTGGAGCATGAGATGAATCAAGCCAAACGACAACTCAAAAGCTTATTCGAAGAAATAGAAGCTCAAAAAGAATTTACAGATAAAGTAATACCGGATGGGGAATTGGCAAGAAACATTTTCGAGGCAAGAAAGAAACTCAGCAAAGACCGAACTTCCAATACACAGTAAGTATCGAAGAATCACTGGTTTCTAGGTTTAATGAGATGTTGTATTAAATCTTTTTTTTCAAATGCGTGGAGAACAAAGACCTTATATTCACTCGTTTTTACATAATTTGTTAATTGACTATAGGCAGAAGGATGAGTAGCAAAAAGTAAAACAACAGTTACAATTATGTGTGCGTGCGTGCGTGCGTGCGTGCGTGCGTGCGTGCGTGCGTGCGTGTGTGTGTGTGTGTGTGAGAGAGAGAGAGAGAGAGAGAGAGAGAGAGAGAGATCTTTTGAAACATGACAGTCAATCGAAGCAATTGACAAAGCTTAAGAATCTAAACAACATATACCAGTTGCCGTTGTAAATTGACTACAAAATACCCGCACGCATGTTTCATTATATAAATTCGAAATGCAAATAAAGTCGATAGTGTGCAGATATTCTCGAAAATGTCTGTAACAAAAATACTAGATTGGTGCGCAATCCGATTAAAATCGTCTAAAAACCGCTACGCTATCGGGATCTGTCGTCAAGTCACTTAAATGTGAAATGTACGTCTATGCAATGCACAGTATAAGGACTATGTGAGTCCTTTGATAGTTGATAAATAGTTGATTGTATGTGGTATCTAATTTGAAATTGATCAGGCTGTGTTTTCTGAGTGATGCTGATGTGCATATTTCATATTTACGTGTTACAATTACGGAAAAGAAATCAATACACACAATAAACACCAAATTAAGTGTTGCATTAACAATGATATTCCGTTTGAAGAGGAGCATGATTATTATTTCAATAGGCAGCTGGTCGTTAAAAATACTGTCTAGCGATTTCAGAAATCTAACAGTAAATGAAACAGCTTATTATAATTATATAATATAGCTTGACTCTGGTGAAAGTGAAAGAAAGGACTACTTGTTGACGTTTAATGTATATACATTTTAACATATTGAACAATACAAATCTTTATTTTAAATCGTTATGTTATTTTTTAAATGTGAATCATCTTGAAATAAACATGAAAATTAAGTTATTTTTATGATTTCATTAACTTAAGCTCCTATTATCGTCAGACAGGGATAATGATGTAGTTCAAGCTGTTCCAGAATATCTTCACATTTTACCAGCCTGGAAATCTGGAAATGTGGAAAAACATTCATGTTGATTTCATATGCGATCAGTTTGTAATGTCCTTGAAAAGGGATTATAATGCTTTTCAGGCACTTTCCGAATTTGTTTCATTTATCGTTAAGTTTGGGGTATAGGCTGATGGGCTGCTAACTTCAGGCTGCTAGGCTGTCTAGCTGCCAACCTTAGGCTGCTGAGCTGCTAGGCCGATACCTTTATATTTCAGCAGCCTAGATAAAAGTGAAGTTTTAAGGTCATAGAGTTTTTTATCATTATAGCTCGTACAGCCGTCATAAAGCGATAATAGTGTATTTCAGACCTTTGCATAATTTCTTTACAATTCACCAGATTAAAAAACATATTTGTTCAAGGTTGATTTCATCTCGGATAAGCTTGTTTTATAATTGAAAATTGATTATAATACATTTCAGGCCGTTTCCGACGTTCTTACATCGATCGGTTAGTTATGCTGCTAGGATGCTATGCTGCTACCTTCACATTTTAGTAGTCTAGTTATAAGTGAATTCTAAGGTTAAAAAGTTCATTTCATTTCATTGTAGCTCGTATTTCCGTAAAAAGTCATCAGGATGCATTTCAGGTCGTTTTCGAAGTTCTTACATCAATCTTTAAGTTAAGGCTGCTAGGCTGTTGGGGTGCTAGGCTGCTAAATTCAGGCTTCTAGGCTGCTTCCTTTACTTCCTTTACATTCCAGCAGCCTAGTTAAAAGTGAATTTTAAAGGTTTTAAAGTTTATTTCATATCATTGCAGCTCGTATTCTGTCAGAAAGTGACCATGATGCATTTCAGGCGATTTCAGAATTTCTTAACATTTTACCAGCTAAAGAATACAAATCAAAGATTATTTTATCTCGAATAAGCTTGCCGTTTACTTAAAACAAGTGATTATAATACATTTCAGGCCGTTTCTGACGTTCTTAAATCAATCGATAAGTTTAGGCTGCTAGGCTGTACCTTCACATTTCAACAGCCTAGTCAAAAGTGAATTTTTAAGCTTTTAAAGTTCATTTCATAACATTTTAGCTCGTATTGCCGTAATAAAGAGATTATGATGCATTTCAGACCGTTTCAGAATTTCTTCACATGTCAGCAGCTAAGAAAAAAGAAATCAAAAGAAAGCAAATTAATGTTTATTTCATCTTGAATATGGTTGTTGTATGCTTAACCTTTTCCTGTACTGACAAACCTTTATTGCTAGGGCGTGCCGTCTGATCAGGATCTAAACTGTTCGCTTTTTTTATTTATTAGGTTATTTCTGACCAAAACGCGACCAGTGCAGATCCTGATCAGACGGCATGGATGTGCAGGTTGATCTGGATCTAAACTGGTCGCACGTGCGTAAAAATGCGTATATATAAAGGAAGGGGTTAAAAAAAGTGATTATAATGCATTTGAGCCGTTTCCGACTTTCTATCATCATCCGCTTAGTTAAGGCTGCTAGGCTGCTACCTTTCCATTTCAGAAGCCTAGTCAAAAGTGAATTCTAACGTTCATTTCATATCATTATAGCGCGTATTGGCGTCAGCAAGTGATCATAATGCATTTTAGGCCGTTGAAGAATTTTTTCACATTTCACCAGCTTAGAAAAAATAAAACAAATTCAGGTTGATTACATCTCGAATAGCCTTGTTGCGTGCCTAAAAAGTGATTAATATTGCATTTTAGGCCGTTTCCGACATTCTTACACCAATCTTTAAGTTTAGGCTGCTAGGCTGATGGGCTGCTGGGCTGCTTACTTCAGTCTGCTTGGCTGCTTCCTTTACATTTCAGCAGCCTAGTTAAAAGTGAATTTTAAAGGTTTCAAAGTTCATTTCGTATCATTGTAGCTCGTATTGCCGTCAGAAAGTGATCATGATACATTTCACATTTCACCAGCTTAGAAAAATAGAAAACAAATTAAGGTTTATTTTATCTCGAAAAGCTTGTTGTTGCTAAACAAGTCATTATAATGCATTAAGACCGCTTCCGACATTCTTACATCTAAGTAAGTTTAGGCTGCTACCTTCACATTTCAGCAGCCTAGTCAAAAGTGAATTTTTAACGTTCGATTTGCCGTCAGAAAGTGATCATCTCGCATTTCAGGCCGTTGCATAATTTTTCAAATTTCACTAGCTTAGAAAAAAAATCGTATGTGATAAGCCTGTTGTGCCCTTCAAAAGGGAAAATAATGCATTTCAAGCCGTTTCCGAATTTTTTACATCCACATGTATCTGTAAGTTAAGGCTGCTAGGCTGCTATCTTCAGGTTGCTAGGATGCTAGGCTGCTAGGCTGTTAACTTTAAGCTGCTAGGCTGCTGGGTTGCTAGGCTGTTAACTTCTTGCTGCTAGGCTGCTGGGCTGGTATGCTACCTTCACATTTCAGCAGCTTAGAGATTTAGTTAAATACATGGGTTTAAAGTTAATTTCAATACTTTTTACTCCTGTTGCGATCAGAAAAGGGTTGTATGCTGCAGTTCAAGATCTTCCAGAATTTCTTCTCATTTCACCTGATTAGAAAGTTGACAAAATAAATCAGGTTAGTGTCCTTAAAAAGTGAAAAATATGCATTTCAAGTCGTTACCGAATTTCTTCTGCTGGGCTGCCCACTTCAGGCTGCTAGGCTGCTAGGCTGCTACCTTACAATTAAGCGGCTCAGAGATATTCTTTCTAGCCCAGCTTAGAAATTTAGCATTGAAAAATTCAGGTTGATTTCAAATGAGATAATCTTGTAGAGTCCTTAAAAAGTGAAAATAATGCCTTACAGACCGTTTCTGCATTTCATGCATATATCGGTTAGTGTAGGCTGCTGGGTGCTAGGCTGCCAACTTCAGGCTGCTGGGCTGCTAGGCTGCCAACTTCAGACTGCTAGGCTGCTAACTACTGGCTGCTGGGCTGCTAGTTGCCAGGCTGCCAACTTCAGGCTACTAGGCTGCTGGGCTGCCAACTTCAGGCTGCTAGGCTGGAAACTTCACGAACCTATTCAACCATATTAAGAAATAACCTAACGCTTTGCGAATTCTCGAAAATAGTTTTGAAATTTTGTATTGTATATACTGACTATTTCTGGATAAATCAAATAGTTGTTTGGATATTTACCTAATTTAGCTGTCAATTTTAGTTACGTCAATGGTGATCGCCAAACCCTTTTTCCGAGCTGGATGAAAACTGGGGGTTTTAATTCCATTTGTTCTTTAACATATGAATTGGCGATGAAAATAACTATCCGGTGATATCAGAATTAGCATATCGTGACCAATTTTGACCAACGTTGTGAACGCGTTTTTCGCGTTGAAAATGACGTCAAGGTTTGCATTTTTTCACTCGCCTATTTCAAAATTATTTTTAAAAAATCCTGAATTATTGTTTGATGTTACATATTAACGTCGTCACTGTTTGCCTAAGTTTATTGCCATGCATTATATTTTTGTTAAGGCGTTTCTAATTTCTTCATTGTAATGTCATAAAAGATACGTACGAAAATCTATCAAACGGAAAAATTGATGTTCAATAAACTTTAATATTTGCCAAAATCAACTGATGTTTATTTTACACACGTTATGAAAAGTTACACCAGTAAACTAAAAGGTTGAGCAAAAACATAATTCTATTTGCAATCAAACACAGAAAACGAAACAAAACAGCAATTTGAATTCCCGCATGAGAAATATGATACTGAAAACAATATTGTAGGATCCTTTAAAAGAACTTTTAATTATAAAAAGAAAATTAACATTTTTATTTTTTGTTATTCATTTTCGCGACCAGAAACTTTCAGGTCAAACAGACTTTTAAAAAAATATGTCATATTTTATACCTTTGTGTATAAATAATAAAAGTATATCTTCAATTTATGAAGGAAATCTTCGACAAACACTGGTCCATGATAGTTCATTACTAAACTTGATAACGAGTTTATTTAAACACACACACACACACATACACTGTCAATAAACAGTTCTTTGAAAAGATTTTTTTTAATTCATTTCCACAAAAATGGTAGATTGCTTGAATTTGTTTTCCTCAATTCTGCTGAATGAAAGTGATCTTAAGTGACCAATCAGGGGCGTAGTCAGCCTATTATTTATGTGGATTCATAATTGTGCGGGGCTGACAGAGATGAGAGGACGCTCACCAAAATCCGAAATTGTTTTATAAAAATATTGCTTTGTGGTGCATTATGTCCTTTTCTGAGGCGAATCATGTGGATTCAGTCGCGTACACGCGTATAAGCAGCTACGCGCCTGCCAATCGAAAGGGATTAGAAATAACTAAACGTTTTAAGTTGTAAACAGTTAGTATTTAGTTTAAAGATATCTGTTTCTATTAAAATAAAAAAAGTGCACGTATAATCTCAATTACAGAAGCAATGACAATACATCGTTCATATCATAATCGATTTGAAAGTTCAAACAGTAAAGTATGTGTGCCTCAAGCGACACAACCTCGAGCACCTGTACCCAAAATCACAAAACTGAAGCTAGAAACCAGTGACAAATCTTAAATCGGTCTCAGTCAGATGCCTGAGAACTGAGACTTGTACTTATTTTAGTTTTATCTCAGGTCCGTTTATAACTAAATATTTATTGGAAATTTAGAACAGAGAAAAAATGCATGCTATAATATCAAAATTGAATCAATATGCTCATAAAAATTATAATAGTTTTAATTTTCCATTTTGACTATAAATCTTGTACTTTCACAATATATCTCCAAATCAGCAAAACCTACAATAATCATGACTATAAAAACAAATACATTTCCAGTATTAAGGGCCTTCCACACTCCTCCCAATTCTATTCATCGATAAAAAGAAAATTATCAAAATCTCAATAACGGCAAAATGCTGTTAAATGAAACTTTGCACAAGTGTATGTTATTTATGTATCTTTATTTTACAGATGGTAAGACATATTAGAAAAGTAAAGAAAAATAACAGGATCTTAAAATTCCCTCAACTTCTATTTACATAAATTCACAAAAACTAAAGAACACAAAACATCATTTTAAATGCCCACATGAGAAATATGATACTGACAACAATTTATTGTGTCCTCATGATTTACTAATGTAAACTTTGCGAGATATTAGTAAAAGTATGTTTAACCTTCAATTTCCTGGTCGCGTAAACAGATGACAATCACTGATTTCTCTTTTAATATTTGAACGTTTTTTATAAAGTACACAACATTTTCTTGTCTGTATCATTGCGCTCACGAGGGAATTTAAAGTTATGTTCTGCATCGCCTAGTTTTTGTGAATTTATTTAAATAGAATTCAAGGAATTTTTAGGTCTAGCTTTGTTTCTTTACTTTTCTAAGTTGTCTTTCTTTATGCAAAATAAAGATACATTAGTAACCTTCATTTGTGCAAAGTTTCATTGAATGGCATTTTGTCATTACTGAGATTTGATGATTTTTATTTTATCGATAAATAGGATTGGGAGGAGTGTGGCTATGCCTTAAAGATAAACTGTTTACGTGTGTCCATTGAAACGTTAGGTTCTATGGTAACCTTCGATTATTCTAAAACCACTGCGCCCTTGTGTTTTCGACGCCTTTCTGTAATTACATTTATAACATTTCGTCTTGAGAATTATTTTCAATATCTCTGATTGTTATGAAAAGGATTAACATGATAATAAAGGTATATTTTCTGTAACAATAAGAGTTTTTCTATATAGCGCCGTATTTAGTTTATTCTTGAAGGGTTGGAGTTTATTGTATTTTTTAAGTTTAGCGAAGGCAGTAAAACATCAAGGTAAGTTATATTAATTTCATGGTTTTGTAGTATATGAGTACCGTTAAAGTACCATTAAAATTTAATAAAAGAAATACCTTTTACCACGCGGTTTTACGTATTGTCTTTATCATTTCATTTATGTCAGTAAATTCGATATCAGTTGGTTTCTTATGATTATAAAAACTGGCTGTTACTAACAAGTTGAAGCTTATAAACTTTTTTTTAAAGATAAAAAGCCAAATTTTTATATAAGTACTAGTATGGACTACTAGTGACTAAAACTTACTGTTGTCTGTTTATGTGAAATATGCTTGTTTGCATTGGCCTGAAACATTGTCGAGTTAGCTTTATTCACCTGGTCAACTTGTATGTTTTATGCTGTGTGTTTTAAGTGTGTCTATTTCTAATACGGACATTTCACTTTCAAATCTGTAAAAATTAAACTAGCCTAGTAGTATTTGATATTTTGATCAGACTTAGGTTAATAGAACGGCGAATACATTTCTATATTTATCATATTTGTTGACTTTTATGGTTTCTCTTTTTATCTATATATTTGCATTCAGAACTAAACATGTCTTATTATAATTTCGTTTTTACAGAAGGAAAGCAGAAACGTCTGGTCTGAAATCGAAAATAGTGTACGTTCGCTGACTTACTGTTTTATGTCGATGCCTCGATTTAAATCTACTATGTTGACGGATCTGCTCATCATTCGTAACAAGCATAGACATTATTTCATATAGTTCACTTAGTTTATTGCACATATAGTTTGTCAACATAAACACATTTTAATATTTTTTTAGATTTGGGGTATTGTAACATTTCATAGACAGTGATGCTTTCATTTTAATTAAGAAGAACATTCTCTATAATATTTAAAGCATCACTGATTATTTACAAAATCACACTTCCAAAACTAAGAGGCTTGAGATTTTCTGCAATCCTTTGACGAATATAAGGTAATTAATCACAATGTAAAATGAGCCTTTGTAAAATGTAAATGTAATGTAAATGTAAAATGTGACGGTGCGGGTTCGCTCCCAGCTAGAGACACTATCATTTGAAATTCACAGTAGCGCTATTTGTGCAGTGTGGCGGCCGTAAAAAGTCTCCCCGTACATTTAGTCAGTACTGTAATCAGTAAATTAACCCGTTACCGATGTCATGCAGTGATTGTTACGTATATCAGGGCTATCCGATCAACGTTTTTTGGCGTTGTCCCGGTTAGCTCAGTCGGTAACGTCGCAGGAATTGCATGGCTAGGCGCTGTCGCCGTGACGGTGCGGGTTCGCTCCCAGCTAGAGACACTATCATTTGAAATTCACAGTAGCGCTATTTGTGCAGTGTGGCGGCCGTAAAAAGTCTCCCCGTACATTTAGTCAGTACTGTAATCAGTAAATTAACCCGTTACCGATGTCATGCAGTGATTGTTACGTATATCAGGGCTATCCGATCAACGTTTTTTGGCGTTGTCCCGGTTAGTTCAGTCGGTTACGTCGCAGGAATTGCATGGCTAGGCGCTGTCGCCGTGACGGTGCGGGTTCGCTCCCAGCTAGAGACACTATCATTTGTTATTTGACAGAAAACTGAAATCTTCATCCAGAAAACACAGTTTCCCCACACAGTCAAAAACAATAGAGGAAAGAGCAATAGCTTATAAAATGATCGATTTCAAAAGAAACACCAAAACAAATTACGAAAACTATAACCTGAAGGGTTACCGTTTTGGAACTGTCAGCGGAAAACTACTGGGGGTTTTAACCAGGTTCTAACGTGAGCGAACCTCAAATTTGCCCTAACAGAATCTCATATGAACAAACCAGTACACGTTTTCTTGGTAAATAAGCCCAAACCCACCATTCATTTGTATCCTTTCACTTGATATGAGAACCTGTTGGGACTAGTATGAGGTTGGTGCTCACTAGGATATAAGTTGCTTAAAGCATTTAAGCATATGAGATGGGTTATGTATCAATGACCTTACAGAGATTAGGCCAGAACGCCTGGAATCAGTCGAATTATAAGGAACACGGTGACCTAACATAAATAGTATCAAATTAGAAAAAGAACGACTCATTTAGGTCCTGTTTTTAATGTGAGCTTTTCCTTAATTTTGAGGAGTTGAGGTGTACAATGAGTAAAAATCCTAAGTTGACAAAGAGATCGCATGAAAATAATTATGTGATTGTTAAGTGGATGTGACACATGCTGCAATCCATATTTTTATGCCTGTTTTCTTCTTCCTTAAGTGTGAAAAATGTTAATGAATTGGTTGGAAAATCTGGAGAAAGAAATTGGCAAACACGATTTCAAAGTAAACTTTGAAGAGAAATCTCTAACGGAGCTGAAAAATACCAGCGCAACTCTAAAAGTGATGTCTCCAGCATCGAAAATTAAAGTTGGTTTACACAATTTTCCATAAACTGTATACATAAAAATTAAATTTAAAAAATGAAGAATAAAAAAGTTTATAAGCAATCATTTAGAACATACAGATCTACCCTAAGATAGCAAAACCAAAAAGGGATTGGAGTCTTTTTTAATAGTGAAAGTTGTCTGTGATTCAAACCGATATTCCAACTATTTTAGATTTAAATATATGCTGGTCGTATATCTCAGTTTATTTTCTTAATATGTGCTGTTGTTACCTTGTGACCATTTCTTTGCCTTCAGTATGTATAATTCCGTTTGATTTTTATAAATCAATATTTTTAAGCAATGACACTGCTCTATCACAGTCAGTTTGAAAAAGTCGTATTGTCATACACAAATATTTAGAGATCGTTATTTTGAATATGTGGCTCTACGTGTATAGTCCGTGTAAATACACATTAAGACGGACCTATCAACAAATGTATGATGAATTTATGATGATTAATAAAAATAAGGTCAGTATACATTATACACTTTCAAATTCTGAGGTAAAACAACAGTGTCTAAAAATCTGAATAAGCTTAACAGTTCTTACAAAGGCGCTGTGGTACATTTTTCCCTCTTGTCTTTATCTTAAGGCAATATTTTTCTCGACGTAATTCTTAAAACCATCTGTAAATTCAAAAGAAAGGTTACTAACATGATATTCTACGGTGCTCTGCATACCTGGTATTTAACCCATCTACAGTTAGTGACAGGGTTTTAAGAAGGTTTAATCTAGAAGCTAGAACCTAAAAGCTCGTTCCGTTTTTATCATTGTCACTGAGTTCTTGCTGACTTGACTCCATGGACTCTTGTCTCGGTAAGGTCATTGTCAATACTATTAGCTACATTTACTTATGTTTAATAACCGTTTTCTTCTATTTAAAGATGTGCATAAGATCCTGGTCTAAAACATTTAAACACAATATTTTAGTTTGCAAATGTAAAAATGTGGGTAATCTCATATCCGTCGTTTGCTAAGATAAAAACAGAACAGATTTGTTTTAATTAATTTGTTTCTATCTTTTGAAATTCATTAATTAAAAAAGCCATGGCTCTGTCTTTTGTGTGTATGTTTGCAAACAGTTATAATTTCTGATGTGCACATTTTACTTTTTACAATGTTTGATTCTTAACTAAAGACTGGAGGAAGAGATGCAACAAGCCAAACAGCAACTTGATTTTTTAATGAAAGAACTAGAAAGTCGAAAGGATGTTACAGATAAAGTGAAACTTGTTGGGGAACTTGCAGTAAACATTAACGAGGCTAGAAAGAAACTCAGTCAAGATCGATCTTCGAACTCAAAGTATGTAATAACCAATCAATTGTTACTAGATTTAGTGGTGTATTTAACATGTATGGTGTTTGATACCTTTTTGTTTGGAGATATATTCAAATTACCGACCACTAGAAAAATCATTTAGGGTTTGCGATAGCTCCATCTCACCAGCCTCTGTTTTCTGTACAGAGATGTAACATTTTGCTAGCTCACTGTCCCAATAAAGTGATGATAAGATAAATACTTAAACGAAAGGGTTAAACAAAGAGTAGACTCTGATGCTGAGTAAAAAGTGTAAAATGTTATAAAAGACATGGAATAATAACTGATTTAGTAGTCATTTAAGGATGCCAGGACTGAAAATTTTAATTTATACTTTTAAACTGATATAAAAATTACTTTATGCATGCATACTTATTAGATTATGTGATTCAAATACGATAATTTTGCTTCATTTGACACTATAAAATGTAAAAAATATTACCACCAAAAAAATGTAAAAAATATTACCACCAAAAAGCCTGTTTATACAACTGCGTAATTTCTGCATGGTACATTTCTTAGGATTTCGAGTATGTGTTCCAGCAAAACCATTATTTCACAACATACTGTGTTATTGCAAAAACAATATCTTTAAAATTATTACAAACCGTAACAGCAAAAACAATTTTTACTTATATCCTTAAAAATACTATATGTATTGACAAATCACTTATAGTGAACATAGAACATGTCATTTCTAATGAATATTTGAAGAAATGTATCCAAAGGATACTTTTTATAGAAAATAGAATGTTTTTTGTTTCCCCTGAAAAAATTTAGAAAATGGTGATATTTCGTTTTTGCTCTCTCCCGACGATAAACACCAATGATGTGAAAATTAGATTTAATTTACAGAGACGGTACCATTAGCCTTTTTAATTGACTCTAATGTCAAAGACATTGACACATATTACATGAAATCAAGTATGTAATACATATAACAAAAGTATCTAGTGGGCACTGCCGAGCGTATTTAACAGGTCTACGATGTTTTTTTCCGAGATCTGGGCACCATGTTTCATATTATCAAAGCTCTTTAAATGTCAGTTGCGCTCCTCATTACACTTTCAGCGTTAAATTTGATATTATCAAAAAAGCTAGAAATATGCTGGATCTCAAATTCCCTTTAGTAAAATGCTCTTTACATCCAAATCACACAAAACAACACAAAACAGCAATTTAAATTCACACAGTAATATGATGCATGAAAATAACTTCCGTTTAAAATTGAGTACGAAATGCGTAGAAAATCTAGCCATGTTTATTTGGCCTCCATAATTTGTGAATTTAATTTAGGCAGGAGGACGAGATACAACAAGCCAAACAACAACTCGAATGTTTAGTCAAAGAAATAGAAACTCGAAGAGAAGTTCTAGATAAAGTCATCCCTGATGGAGAGTTAGCAAGAAACATTTACGAAGCAAGAAAGAAACTAAACACAGACCGAAATTCCAACTCAAAGTATGTATCTACGAATCACAGGTTTCTAGGTTAGTGGGATGGTTGTTAAATAGTTTTATTTAATCTTTCCCTTTAAATAACATTGTAAGATCCTGGTCGATCACTTGTAATGTTTAAGTACAATGCATTTCCAGTTTGCCAACACAATAACACACAGGTGTGATTGTTTGTGAAGAAACCTGAAAATCAGTTCCTGTCCAGCGATAGATTAAATCCTGTTATGTAATAAGGATATATACACTTACGCCTATGATGTGAAAATTGGATTTAATTTTAAAGGGACGGCACCATTAGCCTTTTTAATTGACTCCAATTTCACATATATTGACAAATATTACATGAAATCGAGTATGTTATACCCATTACAAAAGTATCAAGTGGGCACTGTCGAGCGTATTTAACAGGTCTACGATGTTTTTTCCGAGATCTGGGCACCATGTTTCATATTATCAAAGTTCTTTAAATGTCAATTGCGCTCGTCATTACACTTTCAGCGTTAAATTAGATAATTATAAAAAAAAAACTAGAAATATGCTGGATCTCAAATTCCCTTTAGTAAAATTCTGTTTACATCCAAATCACTCAAAACAACACAAAACATCAATTTCACAGTTTCACAAAAACACAGTAATATGATGGATGAAAATTCCTTTCGTTTCAAAATTTACACATTAAGTAATATTTTTAAAATTCTGGTTTAACTAAAATTTCCTGTTCGCGTGAAATAGATGACTAAAGAATAAATATGTTGATTTCTATCTTCATTATTTAAAGTTCTTTACTTGAAACTCATGAACAGGCTCAATGAAACCGAGCCTGCAATATTTTCATATTTGTCGTTATCGGTGGTTTTCAAAGTTCCATTTTCATTTAACTCAATATCAACGTTGCGTTGTTTGTGCCGTGTGGCGGGTGTAAAAAGTCTTCCAGTACATTCGGTGCGATTATTAGTTATGTCCTTTGTAGGTCGTTGAGCACGATACTTAGATTTATCTTCTATGATAAAAGTACTTCTAAAATTTAAGAAAAACGAAGATTTAAGAAAAAATTACATTTGACAGGGCTGCATCAAGAGCATTAAAAATCAGGACTAGGCTCATTTCGGAACATTAATGGATACACAAACTACAAACGCCTTAACCACTTGGTTTAAATGATAATATTTATCAGGAAGGCAACAATTCTCAAAATCCTGATTATGGCGTCTTTGAATTGCTTAAAATACGTAAAAGAAAATCGAGGTCGCATGGAAACATATAGAAATGGACATGGAAAAAAATGGAAACATAAAAAGAAAATCACGTATGCGTTGTTCTATTCATGACCTACATAATTTTAAAACAATCTGGCAGACACGCTATGCTTCCAAGGTTGGCTTCTCTTTCTATATCAAGTCTGCAGAAACTGGATAAGGAATCCGACGACATCGTCATATGAACCCATCCATATTACGAGGTTGCAAGTCTTATTCAGTGTTACACTCGACATGTTTTCAGGGCACACATTAACTACCAATCTGACCATCAAAGACATTACCATAAAATTTCTTTTCTTGAATAAAGGAATAGATTTTCTTGACCTCTCAAGTATATTTTAAGATAAAACAGTTCAATCGGCTGTTTTTCTTAATTATTTTAAGAATATTGAATCGCCTATGGTTTGTTATAAACACAACAAACAAAGTAGAAATACTATGTTTATTTACAATAAAATTACCTCTGATTTAAAGACAATTGAAAACACACCAAAATCTTGAGAGTGTTAAACTTCTAAATATTGCCATAAGCCTGCCGGTCGTATTGTTACCGGTGATCTTAATGTAATCAAAGACTCTAGAATTCGTAATGTAACTTCTCAAGGTCCGAAATATAGAATTCCATGCAAAATTGATTTTAATGCATGCTGTGCAGAAATTACCGAGTCTCTAAACTTATTTTGCAATACATGGTGAAAAAGAGAACATGCTGAGCCTAATGCACTTTCTAACTGAAAAAAACACATATTCAAAATAATTGACACCCGTATATCATTTTATGAAAAAAACATTGCTTTGTTACCACCTCGACCTCGTTTTAACTTTCGTCATTTGAAAAAAAGGAATTCAAGACTTTTATAACAGATTTGTTTTAACACCTGCTGAGAAGGTAAATGATTTCAATGAAAGTATTCTTTCGTTTAAAATAAGGTTATCGGTATCACAAATTCAGGAAAACCCTATGCAAGTTTTATCGCCGATACCCAAATTAAAATCACTATTGCAACAAGGTATTTTACAGCCAGTTTTTATGGAAATTAAATTTATAAACTTAAAAAGATAACATGTTAATGTCTCCCGGTTATTTGTAAAAAAAAAACATGTGTAAATTTAAAAAGAAAGGTTACCAACATGATATTTTACAGCGCTCTGCAGGCCTAGTGATTAACCCATCTACAGTTGATCATTATGCTTACCTCTTTGGTTGCTCGACGGTGGCAGGGGTTTAAGAGTTTTTGCAGGTTTATGGGGAAATTTTTTTTCTTAAAAGAACCTAGAAGCTCGATTTGTTTCTTTTATCCCTGTCGTCGTGTTCTTGCTGATTTTACTCCAGGAGCTCTGGTCTCGGTAAGATAATTGAGTAAACCGCCTCTTTGCCTCTGCAATGCTATTAGCTTCGTATGTTGTGTATGTTTGTGTGCTTTTGCATGCAACATTGTTGAGCTGATTGGTGGGTTGGAGTTATTTCACCAAGAAAACTCCACCAACAACACTTTTTGTTTCTTTTTAGCTAATAAGTGAGATGTCATATATTGTGAAACAAATTTTAACGCACATTTAATGTTTTCTTATGTCTTTAAATTGCTATTTTAGCACAAAATCTGATAAATCTTATGTTTTGGCTAAAATTTTGAGTATTAGTTAGGAACCAAAATACTATGAGTACTAGTTACGAACCAAAACTACTAAATATAACTGTTTATGCATAAGGCGCGCCACGGGAAAAGTTACCTTCGGTCATTTTTTGTGTCATTTTTGTTGTTACTATATCTAGAAAAGAACTTTCACATTTCTATTATTTTCTCATAACAAAACAGTGATTTTGTTACACATTTTAACAACTAAATGGTATTTTTACCGCGAATTGCATAATAATTAATGTCTGCTCAACTTTATGACGTCGTTTCAAGGAATAACGTCAACTGCCCGAAGGTACCTTTTCCCGTGGCGTGCCTCGCATATTTTTCACTATTAAAACATATTATACCCGTCAAATGAAAGATCCAGGAGCGGGCAGCAGATCCAGGAGCAGACACGGTAATTTTTTGCATATTTGACTTTGATGTAAGTTATTTTCATTTTTTGCTATTTTTGTCTAAAGCTTGAAAAATCTTACGACTGACATTAAAGCCAAATAAATTCTGCACATATCCGTTGATTCCGGAGAGATAGAGGGAATAAAAAGCATTTTAGCACATTTTAAATACGGAAGATTGTTTTGAAATCATGAAATTCTTCATTTTATACCAAAATGCTAAGTACATCTGACAAACTACATTTATATGTAAGCACTGTTAGAAAATTTTAGTCCTTCTACTGGCAATATGTGAAATATAAGCACAGATATTCATTCATTAAATTCGTTAGAGCTTAGTGAATTGACCTGGAGTTAAGAAATGGGCAGCTTCATGGAGAAAAAGACGAATATCATGGCAGGGATCATGAACAGATAAAATAGAGTACTAAAGATCGTTTTATGTACTAGTTAACTAATCACAATAAATTACGTCTTCGATAATAAAATTTTGTAGACATACAGTGATAGTATTGTACGTCCGTATGTCTGTTCATGTTATAAATGATACCGAAATCAATTATACAGGATTTTTGTAAGCTTAGGATGCATGAACTCTGATTTGTTCAGAGTTATAAGAATTGTCGCTGGTTTTTAAACCACAGTGTATATATTTAATCGCATAAGTTTAATATTCTTTAGTTATCTTTTTTGTCGTTAATGCCCACTTCCAGTAAAAAAGGATTTCAAAGAATGATTCAACTATACACACTTTTATAATTATGGAATTTCCTCTTCGATTTGTGTTTTCTTAAAATTATCTTGTTGCATATATACATAAAGGTTTTAAGAGGATGAACCAGCGACAATTCCAATAACTTACAACAAATCAGAGTTCATGCATTCTAAGCTTACAAACATTCTTTATAATTGAGTTTAATTGAGTTCGTTATCATTAATGACACAGGCGCTTGACCAGCCGCCCAACTCCCTGCTAACCCCAATTCATCGCCTCAGTGCGACGTCCGGATACCCTACGCTTTTGTTCAAGTAGATGACTTTTAGCGTTCTGATTGGTCGAACGATTGACGGTTTTTGTACAGCCAAATTCAACAAAACTCGTAACACAAATCGTTCGACCAATCAGAACGCTCTTAACTAAAGCGTCGGGTATTCCGGAAGTCGTACTAAGGTGATAAATCGGTGAAAAAATAACATACATTACGAGGACTGTTTTCTGTTGAACATTACGCAAAATTTGAGCTTTTGATGAGACTTTTTGACATCTACTGTTAGATCTAACCCTGTTGCATTGAAATACGATTTTGACGGTTTATTTTCGCATATTTTGATAGAATGGAAAAATATCACTGACTTAACACAATTTTTGCAGGAAAACAAGGGCGTATTAGTGTGGGTTGGCATGGGTTGGGCGGCTGGTCAAGCGTCAGTGATTTATAAATTAAACAGACCTACTGACGTAAAATACTATCATTGTATGTCAACAAACCTTTATTACTGAGGACGTAAACTACTGTCAAGAAAATACATAAAACGATCTACATTATTCTGTTAGAGTCATTTCACCAAGACAACTTGTACTTTTGTACTTGTACTTGTGTTTTTAATATGATAACCTTATGGGGCAAGTGTGAGGTTGGTGCATCCTAGAACCTGGTTTAAACCCCCGGCTTAAATAAAAACTAGCTAAGATGAAAATTACTTAAGGCGGTATCCCCAAAGGTTCTCTTTTTCGTTAGTTGTTTGTGGCGTCCTATTTGAATGGACATACTTATAACAAACATGCTCTCTCTCTCTCTCTCTCTCTCTCTCTCTCTCTCTCTCTCTCTCTCTCTCTCTCTCTCTCTCTCTCTCTCTCTCTCTCTCTCTCTCTCAAATATTTTATCTAGGGACAATACGCCACTGAACATGGAATGGTATTAACATGAAAATACCGCATTGAAGGTTTCATGTTAACTGCCACATTCATACCATCTTTGGGATGAATCGAAACTGTAATGTTTATTGGTATAATATTGAGTTGCGCTCAACCCGGGGCTAGGCGGCGTTGGCAGTAATATGCATTTCCATTACTGCACAAGAACAGGCTCAATCAAACCGAGTCTGCAATATTTTCATATTTGTCTTGTTCGGTGGCTTACAAAGATCCATTTTTTATCTATCACATATTTGTGTCAGAATAATTGTACTCATTTCTGAGTTAAAATTGATAATTGTTTTAGATTTAGTTATTTTTCTTCAGTTTTCTAACTTATCTTTACGTCTGTATAATAAAGATACATAAATAACATAAATATGTGCATTGTAATGCATTTTGCCGTTAAAGAGATTTTGATAAAAAAAAATTATTGATTGTAGAAGGATCTTAAAAGGGAATATTGCGAAGCGAAAAAAAGAAGAAGGATGATAACTTGGGAATGTACAAAACCTTAAGATCCATCTTGTCTGCCTTTGCCGTTCATACAAACTCTCTCTTTCCCTCTCTCTTCTTCTTACTGTGGGGGGATGTTTTTTCTGAATGTGGCGATTCTTGATATGCATATTTCACCTTTTTTCAAGAAAGTTTTGATGTAAATTAATTCTTAAATGTAAATCTCAGTTATCCTTATTTATTTGCCAAATGGGGCACTGAACCCTGGAAGGAACTAACTAATCTTCGAATACCCTTACATCATTTGTTTCTTAACTATAGACTGGAGGATGAGATGAAACAAGCCAAACAACAACTTGAACTTTTAGATAAAGTTATAACTGATGAAAAATGGGCAAGAAACAATTACGAGGCAATAAAGAAACTTAGCAAAGACAGAAATTCCACCTCAAAGTAAGTATCGAGGTATCATTGGTTTCTATGTTTAGTAAGGTGGGGGTTAGTGGGGGGATCAAAATGCGTAGTAGACTAAAACCTTACGTTCACTTGTCCTTACAAAATTTGTAATTGACTGTAGGCAGGATAACTAGATGCAACAAGCCAAACAACAGTTACAATTATGAGTAAAAGAAAATAAAAAAAAAACACTAATATCTATGTGGGGATTAACATTGCTAGCATAAAATGTGAGTAGCTTGCATTTCATGTCTGTGAATTACTTACTAGGTTAATTATGGCAATTTAAACTTTCCAGATACAATGAAGGTAATCGTGTAGTGGATTATCTTAAAGAGGAGAAAACACAACTGATGAACAGGTATTACAAACTTAACCTCATTTCCTAATCCATATAAAATTTGCAAGTCGAATTTTACAACTACCAATTCTTCTTCTTCTTCTTCTTCTTCTTCTTATTATTATTATTATTATTATTATTATTATTATTATTATTATTTTTATTATTATTATTATTATTATTATTATTATATTTACTACTAATAATACTACTACTACTATTACTACTACTACTACTACTACAACTACTACTACTTCTACTACTACTACTACTACTACTACTACTACTACTACTACTACTACTACTACTACTACTACTACTACTACTTTTTATTACAATTATTCATTGATGTTGTTGTTGTCTACGTTACAAAGACATATCGGATTTAAATATAATTAAAACTTGTCTTAGGTTTGTAGAACACCAATTTAAAGGAGGAAATGCAACAATGCATGATTTTATGTTCCGACGATGTAAAGTTGAATGGGCTGCGATAATCTGTTGGTTTTTTTTAATAATTATGACACGACTTGTGTATCCTATATTGCGATCCAAGTTGATGGCCATGTTGTTTGTATGAAAATAATTGAATCTGTGATTCTTAGATGTTTTTAGTTTTGGATGAAAAGCAGAGATTAAACATAGTTGAAATAACAACTTTTTTCCGAAACGAGCTAGGTTTACTTCCATAACATTGTATTGTTCTGCAATAATTGCATTTTACTGGTGAATAGGATTTTCATGAACACCTCGTTGACAGACAAAATTAAAATTAACCGTTTGGTTTTAATCATTTTAGACCAAAAACAAATAAAACTAATTTTTTAATGACTTGGAAACAAACGAGTTTTCAAAAACAGGATCTGTTAGAAAAGTACTTGTGTACATGTTTTATAGAATTTCCGTGATTAAACAAAAAGAATATGAATGACAATGTTTTTGCAGAAAAAAATACTCATAATGCTGTACACATGACTTACATCTTGAAAAGAGTCAAATAAGAAAAGATAATGTTCAAGAAGACGTCATAAACGATCCTACTTCAATAGTTAAAGAAATCTGCTAAAATGTCACCCAAAGGTATAGAAAGACACCTGTCATTATACTAACTAATATATTTTGCAAACCACACATGTCATAGAGAAAGGCGTCACTTAAATGTAGCGTTCTTCTCGTAAAAAAGAAAACCGTTTAAAAAACTATTTACATATTTTCCAACCTAATAATTATTTATTGGGAATTAACATTGATGGCATGTTATGTAAGTAGCTTGCATTTCATTTCTGTGAATTACTCATCAAGTTAATTACACACGGTGACGAATCAGGACGGTGCCTCGTTGTGCGAATTGCGTTTTGTGTTGCCTTGTCCCTTACAACGGCGCCTAGACGTTACTATCTCACGATGTGATCAATTTCGGAGCAAAAACTCCCTTTTATACAATGTAAGTTCAAAAAAATCTCAATGTCACGGAACTTCAACCATGTTACTTGTTGCTGCACATGCCATTTCATGTCAATAAATTTCGTGGTAGTTGTGTAAAGTAGAAAAAAGATAGTCATCAGTTTACAAAATGCACTGGGTCTCGCCTTAATTGTCGATTTTTACTGATAATGTTTTAGCTTTTATGATTTGGAGTTGTTAGAATATAATTTGAGTCAGTACTCTGTCTGCAAGTTACCAAAAATTAGTGGTTGGTGCATTAAACACTGGTTTATTCATTCAGAAAGATCAACGCTTGTTTTTTTCTCAGAAACGGCGCCTGTTGATGTGGAAGCTGTATAACTGATTTTCAGACAACGGTTGCCTATGTGCCTAAAATACAAACTTTTAGGCACATTTTTTCTTCGATATATTTTTACCTGGTTCGATAACGTCAAAAATAATCATTCTGATTTTAAATAGTTAAATTGAAGAAATGTTCAGGATAGATGGGGTACACCCCCCTCCCCCCGCCCCCGGCGCGGACAATGATTAAAAGGGCAGTTTAGTGGTATAAATATTTCATTATGTTAAGCATAAATTCGGTTATTTTTAAAGTGTCACGAGTCTGATATCGCTTTGAAATAAAATCTCGGCTTTGAACCTCGAAATTTCATTTTATTAGAAACAAAAAATGAACATTTGACAATATTAGCATCTTAATCTGCTTACGATTTTTGCACTTACTCTGTATATATGTTTGACACCAGCAGGTAACAAGGCAGAAACCCGTGGCAATGTAGTTGTTGTTGTTTTTTAATAAACTCGTCCATTTCCTATCTAGCACAGGACGGGTACAATTGATAAAATCTGAGACCTGTCTAATGTTTTACTTGGTTTGAGCGCACATACAGCGGATTGGCGTTGTGAAATTAATTTTTTGTATTTGTGGTTGTTAAATTTTATTTGTAACATAATTATGAAAGATGACAACATAAGAAATTTAATCACCGAATTGTGAGAAATGTGTTTTATATGGGATAGATGTGACATAATTTAAAGAGTTCTAAACTTTTTGGAGACCTCTGGGGGTGGGCTTTGAGTTCATTATTCCACCGTAGACAGCGTTAAGCTGTTTATTAGGTCTACTTTTAGTCATCAGAAAATCAAGGCATTATCATTATTATCCAGCTTTCAGAATGAAAAGCTTAGAGCCCGACGGGGAGTGTTCGCGGTTTTCCAATAAAAATAACAACAAAAACTCGATTTTCTCCCTTTACAAAAGCTGGATTAAATATTTTAACCAAGCAAAAAGATTTCATATTTAATATTGTACACCTGAAATGCGTTAATCCAATCGCCGGTTACCAGTTTGTCTCGTTCTGACTTGATATGCATTGTTTTGTTGTTGTTGTTTCAAAAAAAGATACCTACTTCAGAAATGTGATTCGCTATTTAAAGGGGCCTTATCTAAAGAAGCACGTGACACCTGTTTTAGTAGTTCAAACCTTTTTTTGTTTCTTTAGTTTAAACTAACTAGTGTGAATCTTGGTACCGGGAAGACTGTTTCTTTGTAAAATGGATGTACTAGAGGGTGATGCCGAAGGAAATTCAGTACGGCCTCAGAATCCAAAAAATAGCAAAATACAAATCATAGTCTCCGCATTTGAACAACATTACTGTAAACGGTTTTCGCACAATAAGGAACCGGTGCCATGTATCAACAGGGACCGTTCCTTCATAAAACATTTTTAAACACTTTTAAATTGATATACCACATTATTTTGGCGTTTTTATGTGTCGATGTTAAGACTGTTTACGGCCGCCACACTGCACAAATAGCGCTACTGTGAATTTCAAATGATATCGCCTCTATCAGGGAGCAAACCCGCAAGAAATTAATGATTTTGCAATAAATGTTACATACAATTTTGATGAAAAGATTACAAGGCGCCGTTGTACGGGACATCAAAGCAACACGAAACGCAATTTGCACAACAAGGCACCGTCTTGATTCGTAACCGTGTTACAGCAAATTACACTTTCCAGATACAATGAAGTTAATCTTGTTGTGGCTTGTTTCGAAATGGAGAAAATGGAGATAACACAACTGATGAACAAGTATAACAGGTATTACAAACACTTAACCTCATTATACCCCAGCATACGAAGTATAGGGGGTATATAGGAGTCATCATCCGGTTGGTTGGGTGGTTTGTCAGTGGCAGTTACTACGTCAACAGTTTTCAAGATATCGACATGAAACTTTAAACATATATGTTCGAAAGCATATTTTTGCGAACTATCTCTTTTCATGTAGAACAGTCCATTATTTTTGGGAGGGGAGCGCGATTTAACAAAATCTTGTGACGCAAACTACTTCTACAGTTTTTAAGGTATTGACTTGAAACTTCATACATATGTTCGGCATGAAGTGCAGATGTGCGCGACATATTTTTCGTGTGGATCAGTCTATTATTTTATGCAGGGGAAATGATTTATCACAATCGTGTAATGCAAACTTTTACACTTACTGCATCTACAATTTTCAAGATACCGACTTGAAACTTTTAACATATGTTCGTGAGTACATTTGCGCAAGCATTTTTTTTTCTCATGTGGATCAGTCCATTATTTTTCGGAGGGGAGCACGATTCAACAAAATCTTGTGACGCGAACTACTTCTAAAGATTTTAAGATATTGACTTGAAACGTTATATATATGTTCGGTATGAAGTGTAGCGAAGCGAAGTTTAGATGTGCGTGACATACTTTTCTTGTGGATAAGTCCATTATTTTTTGCAGGGGACATGGTTTAACAAAATCGTGTTATCCAAACTTCAACAGTTTTCAAGATATCCACATGAAACTAAAATTGTATGTTCTGCATGAAGTGCGCATGTAAGCGACATATTTTTGTTGTTGATCAGTCCATTATTTTTTGGAGGGGAGCATTATTTAACAAAATCTTTTATTTCAAATCCTATGACGCAAACTACCTCACCAGTTTCCAAACTTTAAACATACGTTTGTGAGTAGATTTGCATGACATACTTTGTTTCATGTGGATCAGTCCATTATTTTTTAGCAGGGGAGCATGATTCAACAAAATCTTGTGACACGAACTACTTTTACAGTTTTTAAGATATTGACTTGAAACTTTAAACATATGTTCGGCATGAAGTGTAGATGTGCGTGACTTTTTTCGTGTGGGTCAGATATAAAGATATTGACTTGAAACGTTATATATATGTTCGGTATGAAGTGTAGTGAAGTGTAGATGTGCGTGACATATTTTTCTTGTGGATAAGTCCATTATTTTTTTGCAGGGGACATGATTTAACAGAATCGTGTTATGCAAACTTCTACAGTTTTCAAGATATCGACTTATAGATAGATAGATTTATTCAGGTAAAATGAATACATGTCATAAAACAAATACAAATTCAATGTCAACATATACCAGATACATGTGAACACTAAAATGCATAGTAGATGACATATAATCAATACCAAGGATAACACAAAAAGAAGGCATGAAACCGACTTATTTCCATTGTGGTCCCTAATTTCAACTTGAAATTGAAATCAAATGTTATGCACGAAGTAAGTTTAAGTGACTTATTTTCTACGAATCATTCCATTATTTGTTGGAGGGGAGCATTATTTAGCAAAATCTTAAGACGAAAACTACTTCTCCAGTTTTCAAACTTTTAACGTTTGTGAGTAGATTTGCATGACATATTTTATTCATTTGGATCAGTCATTATTTTTTAGAAGGGGAGCACGATTCAACAAAACCTTGTGACGTCAACTTTATTTTTAAACACAACTGTTGCTTTACACGCACGTGGCGTTAGCATTAGCTCACCAAATGACGTTATTATTCTTATCCCTCTCGGAAAAATAACAACATGTGCCCGGGTGAAGGTCGTGTAGCTGTGTGCGTACAGATGCATCAACAGACTGTAAAAAATACTTAGAAGATGCTCGCTTGTGTTTTTTCTTACGCAGAGACAGCTTAGTAAGTAATATGTATGTAATAATCATGCAACTGAAATGGCCTTGTATCGGTAGGCGGATATAGTCCAACGTTGGTTTTTCTTAAATTGTTATGCCGCGAGAACATTTAATCTCGGATTACACGAAATGAAAGTAGGTCTACATCAGAATATGCCGTCCAATGATGTACTTTGGAAACTAAAATGCGCAAAAATTATGTACATACTTTGTATTGAAGATATTTATTATAAAAAAAAAACAAACAAAAAACAACAGCAGAAAAAACAACTAACTACCGTCAATTTCATAAAATAAAATATTCATGAAGCTCTATAATTTTTGTTTATGGGGAATTTTCACTGAATTGAGAGGCATAGTTGATTAAGATAAATGACAATAAATGATAAAACCCTCCAGATGTCTTAATTTTGTGTTTCAAAAAAGCTCAAATGAACTTAAGAAATGGCTTCCTAATGGTATATAAATTGCTATCTTCTAGAAGCTAAGGGGGCTTCGACCCCCTTGTCCCCCCACCAGGGCTTTGCCCTGTACCTACCGGGGGCCCTGGCAGCCCCTGGACCCCTAGCAAATTTTCAGGATTTCAATAATTTTTCAAATTTCACCCATGAAAGATGCAAACATCATTTCTGTATACTCTAACAAAGCAGTATTGCGGGGGTATTAATCACCTTCAGTGATAGCTTTAGTTTCCTAATCCATAAAACATTTACAAGTCGAATTTTACAACTTACAATTCTTATAAATGGAAAATTATTATTCATTGATTTTGTTGTTGTCTACGTTGCAAAGACATATCTGATTTAAATATAATTGCAACTTGTCTTATGTTTGTAGAACACCGATTTAAAGGAGGACATGCAACGATGTATTATTTTATTTCCAACAATGTTTAATGGGCGGCGTTTATCATTTTTTAATAATTATGACACGACTTGTGCATCCTATTAATACAATCCAAGTTGATGGCCATGTTGTCTGTATGCAAATAATTGAATCTGTGATTCTTAGATGTTTTTATTTTGGATGTAACAAAATGATGAAAATGAGAGAATGAACATAGGTAGGTAACCTCAGACAGTTGGGGAGAGTGACTGGGGCCCTGGAGCTACACGCATGACTGCACATGGACAATGGGGAGGGTATCATATGACTGACCACGAACAATGGGGAGGATATCATATGACTGCGCACGGACAATGGGGAGGGTATCATATGACCGACCACAAACAATGGGGGTGTCATCGCATTACGGTGACATGACGTCATCAGCACCACCCTAGTTTCCCTATAAGTCATCTGACCAGACTGCCTGCAGCCCTGGAGCTAGACGCGTGACTGCGCAAGAACAATGGGGAGGCTATCATATGTCTGCGCACGAACAATGGGGAGGGTATCATATGTCTGCGCACGAGCAATAGGGGGTGGCATCGTATTACGGAAACCCATGACATCATCGGTCGCACCCTAGTTTAACTATTGAGTAATCTGTTATGACAAACTATAGGTCAGTGGTTTTAGGTTACATTCCACCACCTTTATTCCGAAGGTGACTCACTCAAATTCGAAACAATTCAACCTCTATTATTTATATAGCAAACGCCACATATCCTCTGTCCTATCTTCGGATTGATTTAAGCATGCCCAGTGTCTTGTGTAAGTAAAACCACCGCCTCTTATCACGTCCTTTACCGAGTCATACACCCTAACATTTTCGCAAACATACTGGTGCCAATCTCTAGCATTAACTGCATCTAGATTGATGTTGCAGTCACCTACTAAAACCGCTCTTTCAACTAGATCTTTGAAATTTTGGAACGTTTGCGTTCGAGATAACCATTGTTTAATATTTTTTCCCCTTTCAGTGTAACGCTACAATCCTCGGGCATAATGTAATTCAAAACTACAGTGTAAAGTTCGTAGTCCAAAATGTTTTTAACGATATCCAGGGTGTCTTAACTAAATCGCGGAACATTTGTTTACATAGTTCGGGCGGTAATAAGGTTGTATCTTTTAGTGACATTAACACAATTTATTTAAGTCGCCCGATAAGATTACGTATTCGGTTCTATTCACTAAATGAAATGAAATGCTTAATTTTAGGTGATTTTATTAATAATTTAACGCTTTGAAGCTTGTTGACATATTTTCGCTATCTTTTCTTTAATCATTCACGCTTCCTGCACATGAGGTAAATGAACTTGGAGCTCTTTCACTGGACACACTTAAAATAAAATGAAATCCGATTTTAAGTGAATATAATCACGGTTAAAATTATTGTATACACAAGATTGTAAAATAATTGAGGTTAACTAATTAACAAATCACATATATGTAAAAAAATTATAAACATGGTATACAAGTTCTATTTAATTGGTTTAAAATGGTGAATAAAGTATCATCAAACTCTTTAAAGGTTGTTTTCGTTATCTATCTTCACGCACACGAGGTAACTGACACCGCAGTATCAATGACCTCAATGTTCTTTTCAATGGGCACACATACGGTTATAATAACACGACATTCGATACGGTTATGAAAATTGTATGGGTGCGTTATGACATTCATAAAATTATATAAATAATAGAGGTTGAATTGTTTCGAATCTGAGTCACCTTCGGAATAAAGGTGGTGGAATGTAACCTAAAACCATTGACCTATAGTTTGTCATAACAGATTACTCAATAATTAATCTAGGGTGCCACCGATGATGTCATGGGTTTCCGTAATACGATGCCACCCCCTACTGCTCGTGCGCAGACATATGATACCCTCCCCATTGTTCGTGCGCAGACATATGATAGCCTCCCCATTGTTCTTGCGCAGTCACGCGTCTAGCTCCAGGGCTGCAGGCAGTCTGGTCAGATGACTCATAGGGAAACTAGGGTGGTGCTGATGACGTCATGGCACCGTAATGCGATGACACCCCCATTGTTTGTGCTCAGTCATATGATACCCTCCCCATTGTCCGTGCGCAGTCATATGATATCCTCCCCATTGTTCGTGGTTGGTCATATGATACCCTCCCGATTGTCCATGTGCAGTCATGCGTGTAGCTCCAGTGCTCCAGTCACTCTCCCCAACTGTCTGAGGTTAACCACTAACATAGTTGAAATAACAACTTTTTTTCCGAAACGAGCTAGGTTTACTTCCATGGCATTTTATTGTTCTGCAATAATTGCATTTTACTGGTGAATAGGATTTTCATGAACACCTTGTGGACAGACAACATTAAAATTAACCGTTTGATTTTAATTATTTAAGACCAAAAACAAATAAAACTATTTTTTTAAATGACTTGGAAACAAACGAGTTTTCAGAAACAGAATCTGTTAGAAATGTACTTTTGTACATGTTTTATACAATTTCCGTGAT
Organism: Corbicula japonica; assembly: GCA_038501625.1. Lineage (NCBI taxonomy): Eukaryota > Metazoa > Mollusca > Bivalvia > Venerida > Cyrenidae > Corbicula > Corbicula japonica. The sequence goes on from JAZAYU010000032.1 coordinate 4,386,856, forward strand.
TAAACAAAAAGAATATGAATGACAATATTTTGCAGAAAAAAATACTCATAATGCTGTACACATTAATTACATCTTGAAACTGATACACGATATAAAAAATCTTTGTTTAAAATCTTTTAGGTTGATTTTTAATCTAAGTGAGGTTAAGGGATTGCCACACTCCTCCCAACTTTGTTCATCGATAAAAAGAAAATTATCAAAATCTCAATAACGGCAAAATGCCGTTAAACGAAACTTTGCACACATGTATGTTATTAATGTATCTTTATTTTGCAGATGGTAAGACACGTTATAAGAGTAAAGAAAAATACCGAGATCTAAAAATTCCCTAAACTTCTATTTACATAAATTCACAAAAACTAAACAAAACAAAATGCCCACATGAGTAATATGATACTGACAACAATTTATTGTGTCCTCGTGACTTACATATGTAAACTTTACGAGAATTTAGTAAAAGTGTGTTTGACCTTCAATTTTCTGGACGCTTCCTGGTCGCGTAAACGGATGACAATCACTGATTTCTCTTTTAGTAGATGACAATTTTTTACAAAGTACACAACATTTTCTTGTCAGTATCATTACTCTCACTTCAAAATTATGTTTTGTATCGCTGAGTATTTGTGAATTTATGTAAATAGAATTTAAAGGAATTTTAAGGTCTAGCTTTGTTTCTTTACTTTTCTATAGGGATGGGAACGAATTCTAAAATAGGCATTCGAATATTCGCATAGGTTATCCGAATATATTCGGATATTCGCATGATCAACGGGTCATATTTCGCTATCCGAATATTAGCTTATCCGAAAATATGTAAAGTTTTGCTAGACGAACTCTTTATTAACTCTTATTAACGTAATTAACGTTATTACGGGTTTGAAACAATAAAAAATGTTTAATTTTAGTTACTAATGCCACTCATTGATACTGGCAGTAAATAACTCATTAACTGGAATCAGTTTTGAAGGATAGTACTGCCGATGCCTTCAGTTGTTGTTGTTGTTGTCGTAGTCGTCATCGTGTGTACAGTATGACGTGAAGTCATTGCATTGAATAGCGCGTCTAACCCTTGATATTGATATGATATGTTTTATTATTTTATTACATATTCGATTTGCCGGAGTCTACTGTATTCGTAATTAATGCATGTACATTCAAATGAGTAATGATGTTTCATTTTTTAATTTGTGATGGAATATGTTTGCATTGGTTAGTGTTTTAATACTTATTTCACATTCACGTTGTAAATGTCGCGGTAGCATAATATAATTTAAAACTTCGATTTTGTAGCAGAACATGGCAGAAGGGTCTGTTAATTAATAAATAAACATATAAATAATGCATATTTATCCAGAACAAGATCTACCTGTCCTCCCTTGTCAATAAATATATGCAGATTTCATGATGAACACGATTACCGGCCAATCGGGTACTCCGGGCAAAAGAATATTTTTAGCTGACAATTTGTGTTTTCGATTTGCCGGAGTCTACTGTATTCGTAATTAATGCATGTACATTCAAATGAGTAATGATGTTTCATTTGTTAATTTGTGAGCGATTCGTTTTGATTGGCTTTTAAAATAAAGAAGTTAAGACTGATTGGGTAAGTTTTTAATTTGGTGTTTGTTATTTACGTTTTGTTAACCTGTTGCCAATTAAAGCAGACAATGATAGCAAACAACACTTCATTCGCACCTCGTTTTAACTGCCAATATACAGCGGCGATTCAGGCACTCGTGTCAATTATCCGAATCAACAACTTGTTAATGCCCAGATACGGTATGACAGATGTAATTGACACGGAGAATAACATTCAAAATAATCAGAAATTATAGGGATTTTAAGTTTATTTTTGTTAAATAGATTGTAATAGTAAAAAATGCAAGTATCCGAATACCGTTCCGGCATCCGAATATTCGGCCGGTTTGCGAATATTCGGATATTCAAATGTTCGGTCCCATCCCTACTTTTCTTACGTATCTTACTGTATGTAAAATAAAGATACATTAGTAACATTCATTTGTGCAAAGTTTCATTGAACGGCATTTTGCCATTATTGAGATTTTGTAATTTTCTTTTTATCGATGAACAAAGTTGGGAGGAGTGTGGCAATCCCTTAAAGGTTTTAAAGTCAACGATTGCTAGCATAAATGGTTAGAATGTAAAACACCGCAAAATGTTCCATGTTTGCTATCTAATATTGATTTTAGGTTATCGATAGCATACCCTCTCATAGCAGATCTCAGTGACCCAAACCGACCCACCAAATTAGCAGATGAATTCTCTGAGATGTTTGACAACGAGTGGACTGACGCATATGAGGGACTTTATACGAAAAACATGAAAGAAAAAGACGCCATACAATTCCTGATCAATATTCTGTCTGTAAGTGTCAATAAACAATGCACGAGTGAGGGGTTTACTCAAAAACGCTTATCAAATATGATATATTTCGTCTTGTTACCTTCAAAATATTACCCTAAATCACACCGTTTCAATCTTTGAATCCACCTTTTAATACACTTCTTGAATCAGTTCATACTCGTAATCAGAAATTGATAAACAGAAGATTCCAGCTCATTTCTTGTCCTTCCAGATAGGTGTTTTTTTCCAATTTCGGAAAGAACATAAATCGCACGTGACCAAATCTGGGAGTATGGTGGTTGTGATAATAATTGACCGAATTCAAGAACTGGCATAAAGTTGATAATTTTTGGACTGGAACATTGTCATGTAACAAATAAAAATGCATTAGTCCTGTTTAAAGACGAGGTTTTCTCCTTGTTTGCAATTTACTCCGAACCGCGTTCTTATATAGAAGCTTTCAACCAGATTTAAGAACAACAATTTGCATGATTGGTCCACTATTTCTTAAGTAAAATTAGGTGTAACACCTTCTTTGCTCTCAGTGCACGATAAGCAATACTGAGCCTTTGGCAAATTTGAAAGCCCATATCCTCTTGTTAACCCTCCTTTTAGGTTCATACAAATGGACCTATGTCTCCTGTAATAAGACTTATCACCTGAAATGAAAAATGAAATATTGATATTTTGATATTTGGAAGTATTTCGGCAGCTTTTGGAAATTTATACGGTTATACCCTTTCCGTTTCTGCTCGTCAGTGAGTTAATGGTGGGTACAACAAGCATTTATTTTCCTAACCTTAGGAATTGTTTAGAATGAAGTTGACAGATGCTTGGCCAGTCTTGTCATTGGTACTAACTGTCTGAGAGTGAAATGCGCATCTTTCTTAATAGTTGACTAGGTATGATTCATTTTGTTCGTTGGAAGCTGCAGAGCTACGTATGTCTTTGTAATCAGTGGCATCGTTTACTAATTCGTGGCAAAAAATTGATTATCTCTTATCATCGTTTGGGATTGATCGAAATTGTACTATTTAATTGTGTAATTACTGAGTTGCGCTCAACCCGGGGCTAGGCGGCGTGTGCAGTAATAAGCATTCCCATTACTGCCCATGAACAGGCTCAATCAAACCGAGCCTGCAGTATTTTCATATTTGTCGTGTTCGGTGGCTTTCAAAGTTCCCTTTTCATCTATTATAAACAACACATATATCGTGTTTATTTGTGACGCACAATCCCAACTTAATGCGGATTTATCTAATACTCCTGGTTTTCTTTTTTAAATGCAAATGAATACACCTGAATTGCGAATGAGCCCGTAATTATATACATATGACAGTTATCAGCTATAAACCAGTTCGTACTGTGAAGATAGCTCACAGTACGATTATTGTAAAACCATGCTTTATTTTCCTCTCTACTTTTTGGCTGTGTGGGAAGTCTGTGTCTGGTGGATTCCTGATATGCATATTTCACCTTTTTCACAGGCAGTCCTAAAGTAGACCGAATGTTATTCTTTGCCAGTGATGAAATACTATGTGCGTGTGGTGTTGGGTTTCTTCTGTTTATATTATTATAGGAATCATACCAAGAGTGTGCGGATATCTCAAGGCAGCAGATGATCTTAGTGAAGGAATTGATAGAACACACAGATCCAGACGAAAAATCTAGGGTAAGTTGAAACTAATTTATCGGAAAATATTTCTTTCAATTGATAGATAACAATAAAGTTTAAACACGAGTTTGAATTGATTGTTTGTATTACTACGACAGCTAAAAAATGTAAGTTCACCAGTTAAAATAACGGTTTCAAGACAAAATAAAAATTTTATTGTTGTAATACCGGTAACACAATAATACAAACTTTAAAATACTTCAGTGACTATTTTTCTAACTGGGTAATATTTATGAACGATTTTGTATGTCTATTTATTTATATAAATATGCTACCGGCGGTGCTCATTTTTTATTTTAATGTATTTTGTATGTTTCGCTAATATCTCGCGAGCAACATCTTATAGGGTTAACACTTGAAGATTTCTCGCTTTTATAGAAGCTGTCAAAAGAAGCATGTTCACGAAGGCCTAATATTGGCCTAAAAATATGTATAATTTTAATTTTTGTTACAAACCTAAAACTTTAATGCTTTTAAATACATCAGTGCTTATACTTAAGATGTCTAAAAGTTTTTATTGAACACTGTTAAAACAGTTCAATAATGGACCATCAAAATTGCCTAAAATTATGAAAATATGCAAAAAATACCAATTTGGTCCATTTTCAGAGCAGATTTTAGAAAATTACAATATGGGCACACTTGTCGACCAAAACCAAATTTTGACCATGAATTGAGCAATTTGAAATTTAACAGAAAATGTGTATTTTGCTAAATTTTCAAATTCAAAGCACATTTGACATGCATGATTCATCATTTCAGTTCTTAAGATTATCTTTATGTCTTATCTCTCAAAGAAAACAATCATTATAGATTATAAATAGCAAACTTTCCATGATGTAAATGCAATTTGAAAATTTAATGTAATTTGGGCCATTTCTGGGCATTTGTGAATCTAGTCCTTTTATCGGAATATTCGCAGACAACAAGTAAACTTTGATACAGCGATCTCTGTACCACAAATTAAGAATAATGTTTAGCGAGTTTGATCGCCAGTATCAAGACTTGATGCAAAAATGCAGTTGTAGTTTAATATAGCTTCTTCTACATGTTTGGCTATTTTTGATAATTTATGTGTTTTTCGATTATTTGGTAAATTTAGGAAACGTTGTTTTCTAGACGTTTTCCGTCAACATCATGTACGGCCCCTGTAATTAGATGAACTAAAATGAAAAAAAAGTTTAGAAAAAAATCAATATTTGTTCATTCATATAATCGGAAACTTAAAACAGGTGGGGCGATTACCAGGACAACCAACCTATTAAGCCTTTTTATATGGAGCGGTAAACCTTAACTAGAATACATCATTTAAATTATCCACTCAAAATCTAGTTTCTTTATTTCACCGGTTAAAATATGGGCCTTTACATCTAAAAGCTTCATGTTGTGTATGGCACAATTTTTTGTATTTTTAACAAAAGTTATCTCGGACAAGCCATTTACATTTGAATATTTTTAAGTGTCACATCAATAGAAATGGCTAAGGTGAAACACGACATTTATAGTCACAAATTGTAAAGATTTCTGAATAAAAAGAAACGTGTTATTTGGTTACTAACCACTGTATTAGGAATAGCAATTTCTGTTTATTACAGGATTTATTAATAACACTTACATGTATTTCCATTTTCAGATGTTTTTCATAGCTAATTAATCTTTATTGTACATAAGACATGTCGTCTTTGAAAACAATTGAGTAAATAAAAAGGGCAGAGTGTTTCTGTTACCAGGGAAAGGGTTCTACGGACGTTAAGCTTACAGAATTGCAAACCATGGTTCTGACAAAACTGAGAAAGAAGAGAGCTTACAAATATGTACAATCATTGCAATCTGTAAGTATCTTATAAGTACTAAGTAACTCCGAAGTAAAAGAGATCTTTTTTAGATCGTTGTATGATTGTTATCAATTTAATTTTTGAAAACCATTCTTTGTGTAAATCTTATTTGAAACTGTTTGGGTTGTGCGTGCAATCTATTTCCTAAATGATAAATGTTTTTAGTAAGCTGGCGTATGATCAACTTCAACAAAATGTGTAATTTTCTTATATTAATATTGAATTTCGCTAAACCATTAACTGACAGTTATTTTCATGTCGTTTTCGGTATTCTTAACTGATTTGCAAGTTAATAATTGGTATTTTATCTTTCTTTCAGTACTTTAAAGAAAAGTATAGAAATGATACTCATCGTCAACGCTGGTTCTACGAAGACAATTTAAAACCCTTCACCATGAGGTGTATCGAGCTTTGCTGGTTAATGCAAGTTCATTCTCCACCAGTTCACCTTGAGCTTGAAGTTAAATCTGGGGAAAAGTTTGATACCAATAAGTATAAAGCATACACAAATAAAGGCAACAAAATAGACTTTGTGGTTTGGCCACCTATGTTACTGAACGAGGGCGGTCCTTTGTTGTTTAAAGGAGTCGCACAGGGCCAGTGAGCCTAAAAACCATATGGGGAATTTGAAGCTAAAAGAATTTTCAAATTGTAACTTTTACATTGAAATACTATTACATATTTCTGCTCGCTTTGGAAGCGTGTTTAGATTGAATATATTTAACAACTTATCAAAAGTTCTCAACTAGATAGTTCATTAGCATCTATTTTGACATCGCAGAACTGTAGTAGTTTTGTGTTGTGAGGAGATGGTGACATATTTGTCGTCGCAATTAGTGTTTGTTTTTCTTTTGTCTTGTTTTCAGAAAAGGACTTTTGAATGAAACTGAGCAAATAACTGTAGTCAAACTTAAACATTCTCTGTGTATGAGATGTTTCATACATATCCGTCACTTGTGTAATAACATTTTTTTTAGTTTTAGCTTACATATCTTACTTTTTTCCATGTTGCTTGTTCCGCATTGCACATTACTTAATATATTCTCGGATGAAATGTCAAAACCAATGACTCTTTAAAATGTCTGCTGGGTATAGCCATTACTGATATGCATCACTTTTCTTAAAGAAACTTAGATGAATTTCTTTTTAGGAGAAAAAAACTTTGCATTAATTTTGGATTCATACATTGACGGTGATCGAATAATATTTATATGAAAGTAACGCATAACCACTAAGATATTTAAAAACACTTGAGCCAGATGGTAAAAACTGTATCGATTGTTTTTATTTGGAGCGTGGAAATACAATTTGAGTAGGAAATTTAAAAGAAAAAAAGTTAAGCTCATTAGCAATTTTCTTTTTATAAAATACACGTTTAATGAATTATTAACTTAATTATTTACACTTTGTGTTTTTAATGTGATCTTATTCAGTATGATCAGATTAAACGTATTGTAACGTGTAAAAAGGACTTTGACTTAGCTCAAAACGTTTCAAAAGCAGTTGTTATACTAGAGAGTAAGGGTGGGATTGTTTTAACATTGAAATTATTTATTGTTCGAGTTAATAAAATAATAATGTCAGTATACGAGTTGTTGGTTTGAAAATCGGTCTTGGCAGTGTTAAATGTTCTAACTCTTGTTGTTTCTTCAAAATTAAACGCTACACGAAAATCTCCTACACACTAGTCTGTTCAGTCTGACCGCCAAGGTTTCTTTACGAAAATGAGACAATAGTGTGTCCAGGCTAGGAAAAATGGAATTTGCAAAGCTAGGCGCTGTTGCCGTGCGAGTTCGCTCCCCAGTAAGGGAAATATTGTTTAAACTCGAATCTAAAACGATTGGCAAGTAGATATGTTTGTAATGTGTTTTTCTTTTTTCACTGAAATTCTTAATAATAATTTTAAACATATGGTTAAAATAGATTCTTTGTGTTATATACCTGTCAGCCTGCCATGAGACGTTCTTTTCGTGTTGACAATTTATATGTAAACATAAACAGTTTAAATTGAATAGTATAAACAGACGCTTTTAGTGAATATATTTTAATATAATATTCTTTTATTAGAACCTCAAGTTTAAAAACTTATTATTTCACGCCCGGTAAACACTGCCTCCTTCACCAAAAAGTGATGTTAAGAAACGGAGGCATGTTCACTTCCGTGCAGGAGGCATCGTTATATTTTTTTGACAACAAAGGTGAGTACAATTTTTTTTATTATATTTTTTGCAGAAAACATAACTGCTTTCGAAAATCGGAGAATGTCATACCATATAAATATGATTGAACTTCATGTTCGATACAATTTTTCTATCAGATAATACAAACTGGCTTGTCTACAACGTTTACAATGTGAACGTAACTTGCACTTTTAGGTACTGTCCATGAAAATGTTAGATTTTTGGGGCCTGTAGTTGTTGCAACAGACATTTTGTTCGTGGATATATCATTAATAGTCCCCTCATGGTCTCTGAACAAATCACATAATGTTTGAGTTCGCAAAAAGTCTACTATACCTATTTTAGATGAAGTGCTGGAGGCATAGGGGTGGTGAAGACGGCATCGACGAGGTGCTGGAGGCAGAGCTTTTGTTTCATCACCTCATATTTTGCTATAGAAAATTCCCATTCATGTATTATTATCAATAATATTAATACTATTTTGTACTAAATTGTATATTATGCAATTTATAACCTATATCTATATTATTTGAATGTTTGTTCCATTTATAATTCGGTGGCGACTATTTTGTGATTGTATACATAGTTGTTTTTGTTGGGTTTTGTGGCAGTGTATAGTCCTCTAAAATTTGGACCGTAGTCAGTCCTAGGAGGCCTGTCTCTAGGTCCGGTAATCAGCATCTATAAGAATATATACTCAATAATTAGAATTACCTATTTAAAGATATTTCTTTGGTTTGAAATAAAGCAAAGAACAGGACAGGGACATTTAAATAAATACATGTATAAAGAAATTTAACGGGCCTGGGTCATTTCATTGAAACGGATATTATTGTTCCCAAATCAATGTTAATTTTACAGTCTCTGACGACATCAATACATGTTAAACGTGCTCTTGCTTTTTGTTAAGATTAGGTGTTTTTTACGAACTTATAATATTTTATCAATTACTTTTTTATTACAATATAATTTGTAAAAGGAAACATAATTATTTCAAAATCATGTAAAATAATTAAGTTTAAGCGTATTGTTAATTTATATCAGTCTTGGTAACTGTTACCGGGGTTCTTGAATTTACAGGTTTTACATGTAATAATGGTTTGTGTATTCTTTCTTTGTACTTAAGGTATCGCAAACATTGCAAATGGCGAAGACAGGCTAAAATTTCAAAAAAAAAAATGAATTTTGGGGGAAATACTTATTGCCACATAGATTTTAGTAAATAAATGGATTTAGTTAATATACCAAAGCAACTCATACCTGAAATAAGTATATGCTTGACTACGATGTTTAGTGCCAATTCGTCAAAATAATGTTAGGGTTTTCAAGAAATTCAAGGAAAACGTTCTTCCTACTTTCACTTTCTACTTTCACTTTGAACCAGGAAGTAAAATTTCCTTGAATTTCTTGAAACCCCTACGTTATTTTGACGAATTGGCACTAAACATTGTAGACCAGCATATACTTATTTCAGGTATGAGTTGCTTTGGTATATTGTTCATGAAATTCAGAGTTCTCATGCAAATGGTTTTTCTTTTGTTTTAGTATGTGCTTGGTAATTAGAACATGAATTAGACTAAATTGAGCTTGCAAACATTTACTACATCCATAGCTAAATCCATTTATTTACTAAAATCTAGGTGGCAAAAAATATTTCCCCCAAAATTCATTTTTGAAATTTTTGCTAGTTTTCGCCATTTACAATGTTTGCGACCTCTTAAGTACCACCGTCTTTTTCGTTTTCCTTTAAAGATCGCCATCTGCAAAACAAACAAATAATTGCAATGCATACGAATTTCTTTTACTACAACTTGGTAATAGTATTATTGTATGAACCATATTTATAATGTATACACGTATAAGCGCACATCAAATATAAAATTTATTATTGCTTTGCCTCCAGCACCTCGTCGATATAGGTAATAAATTGCATAAAATACAATTTAACTTAACATACTATTAATATTATTGATTATTCTACATGAATGGGATTTTTTACAGCAAAATATGAGGCGATCAAACGAAAGCTCTGCCTCCAGCACCTCGTCGATGCCGCCTTCACCACCCCTATGCCTCCAGCACTTCATCTTAAATAGGTATAGTAGACTTTTTGCGAACTCAAACCTTATCTGATTTGTTCAGAGACCATGAGGGGACGATATTAATGATATATCCACGAACAAAATGTCTGTTGCAACAACTACAGGCCCCAAAAATCTAACATTTTCATGGACAGTACCTAAAAGTGCAAGTTACGTTCACATTGTAAACGTTGTAGACAAGCCAGTTTGTAATATCTGATATAAAAATTGTATCGAACATGAAGCTCAATCATATTTACATGGTATGACATTCTCCGATTTTCGAAAGCAGTTATGTTTTCTGCAAAAATATAATAAAAAGCAATGTACTCACCTTTGTTGTCAAAAAAATATAACGATGCCTCCTGCACGGAAGTGAACATGCCTCCGTTTCTTAACATCACTTTTTTGTGAAGGAGGCAGTGTTTACCGGGCGTGTATTTGTACCTGTCTGAATTTTTAATGTTGATGAATGTTCTTTCAAAGTTCTTTCTATAAATCTTTTATACTTTATCCTCGAATTATTGTGTTTCTGACACTGCAGCATTTTGTTTCATTACATAAAAATCTAATATGTTTATATTATCACAATTACATTAATTTATGTGTGGTGTTTTAACGAGCATATTTTTACATAAACTTTCTGATGGAGGGTTTTGGTTTTTGCCAATATTGAACTCATTTGTTTATTTCAATGTTTACCGATGAGCATTACATTTGCATCGTTTATTTTGTCTCAATTTTTATCATCCATGATATGTACCACATTACAGATGTTGTTTATTTGATACTGCATTATTTCTCAAAACACACAAGAAGATTTAAATCAATTTCTCAAGTTCTTGTTGTTAAAAACACAAAACAATCTTTGAAAAACAACTATTCCTTGATTAACCGATCATTTGCAATTACCTCATTTCAATTGAAAATGTAGTGTTTGAAATCTTTTTATTACTTGTCTTTTGTTGCTTAGATCTTGGTGTAGAATATTATGCTTATTAACAACTACAATTAAACTTATAAACAACTATAGTTCAATTTTGACTCGTGAGCTGTGACCTTTCGGACAAGTCCACTGTTATAATACTAAATAGGTAAAGTGCGTAATTTTACAGAGTTACCGTTAAATTACTTTACTTATATGACATTAAAACCTGTTAAAAGCAGCAGATATTTAGTCACCACGCAATAGCTCAGTGGTTAAGATCTCTGGCTATGATGCAAAACATTGCATGTTCGAATCCAATTAAAGAAACTATTTATTTTGTCTGTCAGTTCCTTCTTATAATTTTAATTTAGTTCATATGATATTATTTTTTAATAGTATATATCTTTATATTTTGCAACCCCCTTTTAATTTTGTTCATGTTCATTCCATTTTTAACAATATATTTTTGTTGAGCATCTTGCCCTGACCCCATACACCTCTTTACCAAAGGAACGTTGACAATTGTGAAACATGACATTAAAACGGAAAAAAATAAAATCTCTTCATGGGATTCGAACACACAACCCTTATGTCATATTGCCAGAAATCAGAAGCGTTACTGCCACGGCCATGAAATCTTTTGTTACAGGCCTGTACAATTTCAACATAATGAGCCATGATGGTAATATCTAACATCCCTATTTTGTGGAATATTCCAAAAATCTATAAATACAAAAGTACATTCACGGCTCAATGCGTAAAATCGGACTATACATTGTAATATTTACACTTCAACTTCATCCTCTACGACGAAGTCTTATTCATCTAACGAATCATAATTTCTGATGGTGAACAGTGTGACGTATTACTTTAAAAGGCGTGGCTACTGTAGAGTCGTTCACATTTTATTGGACGTTGCACGATGTTTTGACGTGTGACCTCGCCGTGCACGCACCTTTTGCCACGAGTTGCTGCGAAAAAGCGTGCCGTCATTCACTTTGTCGTCAACGTTGCTATTCCAACAGCCATACGAACAAGAAATATCTTTAAAAAAGATAAACGTCGTTGATGGAAAATATTTATATATACACGTATATAAGAAAGAAATACAGAGAGGCGAAGCAGACACAGTTTAGTTATTTAATTTTAGTTGTTATAGCTGTTGACGAACCCTCCCTGCCTTCTTAGTATGACCTAGAGATTAAGCGACCGAATCATGACAACTCATAAATTCATTAAACGTGTCTTTCAAAAAAAATGTTCAAGCTGTTGCAACAATTTCATACAGTGATAAAAAGTCGATTAAAGAAGCAATGTCTTACATTAAGTCTTGATCTACATTTATTCAGTTTCAATCAAATACCTTTTGTAGAGTTACAACTCAAGATGAATAAATGTCCTTGAAATTTAATAAAAATAAATACAAACAGCCTGTTACAAGAGCGAAATCTACCACTTTTTACGTAAATTAACTTTAAAAAAGTGTCCGTCTTGAGTATTGAACCCGGGGCCTCCGCTTGGGAGGCGAGAGTGTCATCCACTACACCACAATGAACTTGCTTTTTGTACTTGAAATTAACAATCAGTATCAAAGGAACTAGAAAGGAACCAGTAAGAACTAGAAATATCTACACTTCTCTTCCGTTTTACACTGTGTAAACTTGTATGCAAGTGTTTACCTGACACCCGAGAATATTCCATGTAAAATTGTTTTTAAGCCATCAATATTGACTTAACTGGTTATGTAAATCGTAAATATGTTGTTTTTTCTCAAATACAACACCCACTTACAACCAATCGAAATAATCTATTTGATTTTTCCGCTGCATAATAATAATCAAAGCGCTGCAGGCGCTGGAGTAACCGCTGCCTGTACCATCAGCGTTTACAAAACAAATGGGTGGTGTAGGAACAATGTTGGCAATATGAATTGGAATGGAATAAGTTGAAATAATAAGACATTGTAGACTTATTTCTGTTTGTTAAATGAAATTGGATTTCTAATTTTACATAGCAACTATATGTCAAAGTGAAAGAAACCATTCTTTAACATATTTTAGTTTTTTATATATACATATATATTGTATAATGCATTTTTTTATTAAGAATAGCAACGGGCATTAAGGGTTGAACATTCATTATAAATGCTCAGATTACATTCAAAAAAGGATTGAATGTATTTCAAGAAAGTGATGTCACTTCCGCATAATAAAATTGACTTTGATCCTTACAGAACAGAACAGTATGTGCAGCCTGCAATCCCAGATTAGGGACAGCCAATCCGTTACAAAAACTTAATCATTCTTTCAGCATTGCTGAGATAGTTGTGACAGAAGGAGTGCAGAGCTCTTATTTCACTTTCTGTAGCGACTCATGGTTGTGAAGGTTTGAATCCCAGTTTGAGATTTTACTAAACTTTTTTAAAATGTATCTGACAATATAATTTGTTTTCAATGTCAACAACAAAGCATAGAATGTGAAAGCTTTTTTATTTTTTATGATAGAGAATCTCCGTTTATTCAGTAACAATAACAACTGTTGAAATTTTAGCATAAGTCATTGAAACCATTATGTTGTATGCTTGCTTCCTTAACACTTTGCTTTATAAATATGCCTTGTTTGCCTGGGCAACAGTGTAGATCCAGATCAGCTGGCACATCCATACCATCTGATCAGGATCTACACTTTTTCACTTTTAAGTAGGAGGTTTCTGACAAAAGGAAACAGTGCAGATCCTGATCAGATGGCATGAATGTACTGGCTGATCTGGATCTACATAGGTTGCACAAGGGATAAATATATATATATATATATATATATATATATATATATATATATATATATATATATATATATATATATATATATATATATGTAGCAAAGGGTTATTGTTTGTCAACCTTGCTAAATGTCCGCTCATAACAGAAAAATACAACATGTCAATGTCTCTTTAAAGTGAATAAAACTAATTTGTTGCTAACTCTTTGTTACATTTTTTATTTAGCTGATTCCCACAACTTTCTTAATAAATAAACTTGTTGGTAACTCTGCGGGTTAAGTATTAAAAGCTATTATAATTAACAAGCCTAGGGTGCAAGTTAGATACTGCAGAGCAAATTGTCATTATGTTGTCGGCATGTGGAATCATCTGAAGATTCATTTTTGAACTTAAAATTTTAAAGTTTTTCAGCCTCTCTATGGCTCGCTCCACATGTATTCTGACACGGGCTATTTTCCTTCTTCGTTCCACTTCTCTGGCACTTAACTGTTTTTTTCCTCTTGTAAAATCTGGCATAATTAAAGTTGCATTACGCGACGCTACTTCCTCTGAAATAAGAAAGCCACGATCAGCCAGTATTTGGTCATCTCTTTCAATCAAATCCAGAAATCCTAAGCGCAGAGTTATGACCTTCTCTGACGTTCTGCCACCAAATACATGTGAAACGAAACTAATCGCACCTGTTGGGGTAATGGCAACTAAAATTTCACAGCACTGTGATGCTTGTAATTCGACCATGTTGATGCCCGTAATGTCAAGTTCCCTGCTCTTTCAATGAAAACTTCACAACAGTCAATTATTACTCAACATTTAAGGTATGTTTCTCGGAAAACCTCTGGAAGATTCCTCAACACATATTCTTTATCTGGCCACTGTACCAGAAAGCCAATTTTGTTTGCAAGCTTTGGCAGTCCTTCATTTAATATGTTGGATATTACAGTCCGGGAAACATTAAACCTGAATGCAAGATCGTCATTCTGTAAGTTTAGTCTCAGTTTCATGAGTATGATCATTAACACAGAGCCTGGGGAAAGTATGTTGGACTTTGGTAGAACTGCCTGTGTAAAATTCACCAGCCATAAAAACACAGCATGATTTGGTAATCCAATGAAGAATAAAGTTTCAGCGTCTTTTCTTTCTCCCTCCAGAATATTGTCAGAGAACTTTTGAAGCATAATCTCCTCTTTCAGCCGATGGTTCTCTTGCTGAAGCTGCCCAATCTCCTCCATTGCTTTCTGGTGTTTTAATGCAGCGGTCATGGATATCTGAAATAATATGAAAAGCACATATAAAACAGAAAAATAAGGTACTAATCTCCTTAGACTAACTAACAGTGCTGCTCCAGATCAGCTGGCTTGTTTGTTCCATCTGATCAGGATCTACACTGTTCTCTTTTAGATGTATAAGGTTGTTTTTTTTACCAAGATGCCAACTTATTTTAGATTATGATCGGACAGTATGGGGTTGTCAATTGATCTACCAGGTTCACAAAAGCGTTACAACTTGTACATACACAATTTTTATGTTATTCGCTACAGTGAGCAAAATTCTGCGGAGTTTTTCTAAATTTATCGGCACCCATTAAATACATAACATGATTTTATGTCATGCATGTACTTAATCTGAGAAGATTTTGAGTAATATACCGGTCTGATTTTTCTGGACTGGTGTCTCTATACTGGGAGTAAGCTGGTCAGGTAGCGCTTTTGCAGCATCACATTCTGAACTTTTCTCATGTTTCTTTACATCTGGGGTGAGGAAGGCAAGCTGCTTCTTGGATCCCGCAACACTGTTCTCTCATACTGACTTTTCATGGCTTCTGAGTTTTTCTTCTCTGTGTAGTGATATTACCCATGTTTACACTTGGTACATAATCTGGATCATGGGGATCATCACACTTTCCTACAACACACACAAATATTAAGTGATAAACAGAAATAATAAAAATATTCTGGACCCTTCATTTAGTACTCTTATCACAAACAACGTTACCATTGTAATGTCGGCCACGATAATTTCTTGGTATACTGTATATAAAGGATGGGTATCTGGTCAACTCGTACCTGAGTTATCTCGTACCTTAGTCAACTGGTACCCTATTTTGGTCAACTCGTACCTGATCTTTGGTCAACTCGTACCTACCCAAGTCAACTCGTACCCTATTTTGTCAACTCTTTAATACTCACATTAATTATTTGTTACAAATTAAAATTATGAACATAACTATTGATAATCGAATATGTACTATGTACAAGTTGTCTTGGTGCAAAGACTACAACCCACTTATCTGCTTAACAATGTTGCATGCAAAAGCACACAAACATATAAAACATAAGAAGCTAAGAGCATTGCAAAGCCGAAAGGGGTACTCAATGATCTTACCGAGACCAGAGCTCCTGGAGTAAAATCAGCAAGAACACGATGACAGGGATAAAAGAAACAAATCGAGCTTCTAGGTTCTTTTAAGAAAAGATTTCCCCAATAACCTTCATAAACTCTTAAACCCCTGCCACCGTCAAGGCTGATTTGTAAAATCAAATGATAATGTTACGGTCGAATTTGCATTTTAGGGTGACCTATAACATGGAAAAACCATTTTGCAGATATCTTAATAAAGAAAACCGGGGAGTTTTCTGTTTCTGACTGAATTTTGATCCGATAACGGTCATATTTAAAAGTCCCCCTTTACGATTCCATAAAAATCATGATATCTTCCCTTAAGATTCCAAAACAAATTCAATAATATTTTGCGAAAAAAGGAAAAATGGGGTATATTATTTTAAGAAAAAAAGAAGTTCAGTGTATGACCGTATTTTATTTTTCGGCCGTATTTTGTTTAAAACTGTCAATATTAACATTACTAACAAAATACTATTATTATCGCCGCTGTAAACTTTATTTAATTCTAAAAAGGGGTACGAGTTGACTAAGGTACGAGTTGACTATGGTACGAGTTGACCAAAAAAGGGTACGAGTTGACTCAGGTACGAGTTGACTAAGGTACGAGTTGACCAGAAACCGAAGGATGTGGGTGGGGTAATCGTTGAGCTCCGGAAATTTGTACTTTTTATTTGATTTCAAAACGAAAGCATTGATAATTCTATTAAAATAACTTTTACAAGGTCAAAATATTTATTCAATCAACTAAGAAACGCACCTTTGACAAAGTGGCGTCCACAATTGCGATCGTGGACTCTTGGTTCCCACGTAGTCTCAATAATTCGACTGCAAGCACAGACCCATTATCATACTGACTTTTTACAGATGTCTGTTCTTTACGTCTCAAGCAGTTACGATCAAAACTGTGGTGGAAACCGACCCGATTTAAATCCTGTTATTTATCGATAAACTTGACATAGTGAGTCAGGTTACAAACTTGAAGCGCGGAAATCGAAATTTGTTGACATGTGTGGAGGTTTAAAAGAGCTTTGCATAAAAAACGAAACCGTTATTTATAAAGGATTACATGTATTGATTCTACTTGAATGTGGCTTTTCATGTATGTAAATTTTTTAAAGGTACATATGGTTTAAGATGCTTTATGGAGCCACCAAAGTTGCGATCAAATTCCCATCGGCGGCATATAGAAATAGAAGGAAAATTTTCCGCATTGATTTGAATGCTAACTGGGTTGTACGCGAAAGGCAAATATCGCATATATAGAAAAGCCTTTGTCGCGTACAAATAGTTGTGCTAGGTTCCCACGGTGAATTTTACTCTCCAAATTTACATCATTTTACGGCCGCTAACCACATAGTTCTCCGTGTAGTATTCTTATGAAATCTGTACTCCAGCTTCGTACCTTTGACTGCATCCCGTAACACAACAAGAAACGACCATTTTTTTTATTTTTGTTTACATGGAATTCACATGTTACTTTCTTCAATGGTTGTCTATTGATGCTTTTGCCAACCACAGCGGAAAATCCCATCACGTGACTACGCTATGACGTCACGGAAATATCTCCTATAGGATTATTTTTAGATTGGAAAAACACGAAATCTTGTATTTCTCCGCGTTATTTGCATTATAAAAACAAATCATAATTTTGCCATGCTGTGGAAGTATCTATTCAGTATCACATACAAAATGTTTTGTGAACCTAATATCTTTATTGTATGTCATTACATTGCAACCAGTAAAGACGGTTCCGCGATAGACTAAGGAACTACTTACTTGGTGGATGAGGGATTACCTGGCGGTAAATCAATTAATCCTAGCGAAGTTGCCAGGCTCAGAAACTCGGTAACACTGTAACCAACTGCAAGCAGTGGTTACAAAAATCCCACTAGATACCTCTCCACCCTGCTAGATGCCTCTCTGTTGTAAATAGCTACCAATCGAAATAGTTTATTTCATTTTCCCTCTGCATAATAAGAGAATACGAGTATTATTTACAACATTTCATTGGTCGAAAAACTAGGTCAAAAGTGAGCTTAGACAGCTAACGCCGAAAAAAGCCGTAATATCACGAATTGTTCTAGTTATTTCTGTATTTATTAAATTATTTATGAGTGTTAATATAAGGACTGAATCAATATTTGATAGTTTCCATTTGGGTATGAAAAACACTTGGCTTGTTTAAAGTACGAGTGAAGCCCTTCGGGCTTCACACACTTTAAACAACTCAACTGTTTTCCATACCCAAATAAAAACCATCAACTATCGATTCAATCCTTAAATAAAGCACCAATGCGTTCCTTAAAAAATGAACATATTTGAATGGAAAGCAAATACTTTAAATTTTTCTTCAGTATATAACAACTGAAAGCGGATTTCAAATGAAAGAGCACTCGCAAAAAATAGAGTGTCAATGCCGGGTTCCATTCATAATGTCTAAGAGCGAGTCTTTTTGTACGTTTGGCTTTTTCATATATTTAAAAAGAACTGATTGTAGATAATGTATTATGTACGACCATATATTTTCCCCTGATCACATTTTTCAATACGATCATATTCGTGATACATGTCAAGAATGGGTACATCGCTATCACATATTTCATATTTCTTGGGAAATTTGTGATCGCTTGTATGACTTAAAAATAATTTTGTATCATTTTAATATGAATGTGCAATTTCGCCAATGTTTACATTTCCATATTTCCAAAATGTATTTTCAGTGAATGGTTCATTCTCTCCAACACTGTCCATTTCCAAATATGAGCGATGGCAATTTTTTTTCAATTGATTTGAAGCCAGGTTCAACTAAGTTATTCAAGTTATATCGAAACACCTGCTCGCGGACACATAACGCTAAGTGGCATGTCTCGTTCCCAAGTGCACCACGTCGTTCTAAAAATGTGTAACATGGCAACTGTGTAATGATTAAATGATATTATGCTAATTTCAAGTTCGTTTGTAACTGTAATTTTCTGACCTTGTGATTCGGCAATGGAAGTGGACTACCTTAAAACTGGTGCTAGTTTCATCCTTGACTCACTCCTGACATTTACATTTAAACTATTAGTTTAATAAATTCCATAGTCATATTTTTCTCAAATTGTTACTGCATCTGCATCAATTCTTTCGGCTGCAGATGTCAAGTCAAAGAACTTGCTTCTTATATTCTGTACATGTATATCCTGATACAAGTCTGATCATTGAGGCATTATACTTCTTCATAACACTTTATTCTCAATTAAAATGCGTATCGATTAAAGATATGACGATTTTGTTTACAGTATTAAGTGTAATAATAACTTATTATTGGAGTTATTTCACCAAGACAATTTGTACTTGTTTTGTAATACGAGAACCTGTTGGGGCAAGTGTGAGGTTGGTGCACCCTAGAACCTGGTTTAAACCCCCAGTGGCATTTTGTTTTGCCACTGACCGTTCCAAGGCGGTAACCCCTCTGGTTCTCACTTTTGTTATTTGTTTGTGGCGTCCATTTTGAAACTAATTATTATAATACCATGCTCTCTTTTCCTCTCTACTTTTTGGCTGTGTGGGGAGGCTGTGTATGCTGGATGTGGCCATTCCTGATATGCATATTTCATTTTTTTATTGATAGTCTAATCAAACAACGAGCAATGCAACAAAACCCGTATATTGACTGATCTTGAATAGCATCCAGGAAGAACGTATTCATTTGTTAAAAGGACAAGTTTCACATACAATTTTAAATAAATAAATTATATGTTTTGTGCACATTAGGGTAGAAATAAAAAGGTTCAGATATTATCGTTAATTTTTTGCTTTTTAGATTTTAAAAATGGATTAAATGCGAACAAAGTAAGCTTATCGTATTTTTCGATTTTAAAAACAGTTTTTGTGACATTCACTCCGAAAAAAATTACAAAAAAGTGAAATATGTGTATTAGGAATGGTCACATACAGATGAGACAGCCTCTCCACACAGCCAAAAAGTAGAGAGTAAAAGAAAGCAGGGGTTTCAAAGTTACAATTAAAAGTAGATACCACAAACAACTAACAAAAATTAGAACCAGAGGATTTACTGCATTGGAACGATAAGTGGCAAAACAATTTGCCAATAGGGGTTTAAATCAAAATCTAGGGTTCACCAACCTCACACATGCTTCAACAGGTTTTCATATGAACAAACAAGTTGTCTTGGTGAATGGCAAATGTCGTCTTACTAGAGTACCTTTGAAGAAGACACATTCTTTGTTAATTTACAGTTTTTCTTTAGCGCACACTGATATGACATTATGGTGCTATGTATATCTGTGAATACCAAAGTTATTTATTTAATGTAAATGAAATATATTTCATTGAATTTCATTCGAATAATATTTTTTTAATCCTACAGACTAAATATTCTGCTGGCAGAATGAATGTATTTCTATTATAAGTAAATTTATACAGTCTAGTGTCAGTTTCTGTTATAATATTTTATAGTTTTTTCTGGATTTTAGATATCACTTCCATGCTTCAACTATCTCCCGCCCTCGCCTTCTTCCTTTGCTACTCTTTTTCAGAAAGTTCGTTATTTCATAAATATTAAAACCAAACAACAGAAATTTTCTAATTATTTTTTCCACATATGGATTTCCTAGGAGATAGAGCAGTAGCTTTATTCAAACGAAACATCACGGAACGTGACAGTTATGGGAACTGGTTCTAGTATACTCAGTGATAATTCATGGGACCTTCCCAGTGAGAATAGTGTTCGTTCTCGCCCTTTATCGGGGGTAAGTTCATATCTTTCGATCAGAGGATCAGATGATGAAGATGGCGGACAGCCGTTGAGGAAAACCAGAGGACTTATAAAAGTGCTACAAACGGTGGCTGAAGAGTCATCGAATGAAGTGGAGACAATTTTACGGCAATTAACGGAGGTGAGTATTCGTTTATCCAAATTTGTACGGAAAGAATTCTGTCGTTTATTTGACTTTCAATTTAAAACGTGTAAACAGATATTAAATGATGTATTGCCTTTCTTTTTAACCTTTCCAATTTTGTTATTTTTGAAATAAGGCAATAACTCTTGGTGACAGCGGGTACACCCGTACCCCTTAATCCCCATAATTTAAGTTTTTATTTTTTTTATCTCTAAACCCAAACCTTCAAACAATTCTTCAGAGAGAATGGATAGGGAATGGTAGGGGATACATTTTTTAAATTTACTTTTATCTTAAAACAAATCAATAAAATCAATCTCATTTTTTATCAAAATTAACTTCTTCAGAACCCACACACATGTAACCCCAGCCAACCTCAAATCCTTTCCCCTATCTTACCTCTTCCCAAAAATGAACTAAATGAACGAACTAACACATGCAAAACCTTTCTTTGAAGGTCATTGAGCACGATACTTTATATGTACTATGGTAATATTACTTCTAAAATAACTTTTGTTTGAATATTTCAGCCAGTTTTAAGATGGGTGGTTTCAATATCCCAGCCAACATAGATTTGGATATTATTTAATCACCCCCAAAGATATACTTCCTGCTTTTTAAATATTGCCTTTGGCGTTGTCTGTGATATGCAGGATTTATATTCTCAGATCTCCTCTCAAAATTCTATACTACATACTCGGTTTGATTGAGCCCGTTCATGGACAATAATAAAAATGAATACTGCCCACGCCGCCTAGCACCGGGTTGAGTGCAACTCGATATTTACACTTATAAACAGTACAATTTTGACCATCCCAAACGATGGTATGCATGAGATAGATAGATAATCTTTTATTCCTCCAAAGGAGAGCGTACATGTATAAAGTTACAGGAAAAGAACAAATTACAAACAAGAATATGTTATATGTACAAACACGTATATAAGGAAAAATAAACACACACAAAAAAAGCAACAAGCAAACAAGCAACATTAAGAAATGAACAAAAAGTGAATTTAACATCTCTATTTGGAGTTTACATAGAGTATAGATTATAGATAAAAGATTTATTTTAGGTTTATTGGCTATAATCTTTCTTATCTAATGGATTCTTATCAGTTAGTGATTTAACCAATTAATTGGCCAATCAGCAATCAATCAACTTATTAGTCAATTAATTTATAAATCGGTCAATCAATCGATAAGCCAACCAATCGGTCAACAAGTAAGTTCCTGTCCCACTATTTCTCCCTTACACGAAACGAAATAGTAAGGAAGGAATCAAGGACACGAACTCATTGTTAGTATTACTTATTTATTAGTAAAAATCAAAGGTTTGCACATGTAATGTAACAATCTCAAAGACTTTTCCATAAGTCTTATTCTAATTTTTTCATCTTAATCGAATAAAATAAAACCCGTAAACATTTCTATTATTTGATCATGTGGTTGCAAATTGCAATAACTTTCAAAGTTTACATTTCCGAGTGTTTCATGAACACAGCACCATAGGTCATGACGGTTCAAATCATTTATGATACAAAAAAGAATCAAATGTTCAACAACAGAGTCAGTTACTAGTAACCTCTTATAAGCCGGACAAACAGTAAGATATTTTCTTGAGAAGTAGCGTCCTACGGCGAACATGACTGTTTTACAAAAAGGAAGTGTATCACGATATAATTGACTCAAACGCCATAAATTAAAAGGTAAGATTTCGTTATGAATATAATAAAACTGTTTGAGGTCATTGTCTAATAAAAGCCTTGTTCGATATTCATGATTAGCTAAATTTCTTATACTTGTTTTAACAAGCCGTTTCCACACATTGGAGAAAGGAAATAAGCCGTTGTGGTAAAAATCTAAGAATATGTGCGTTATATGGTATTTTCCGAAGATCCTATAAAGGTCGGGTATAAAACCCTGTGCTTTTCTTGGTTTAATCATAAACTGGGAAAGTCTCGAAAAAAATAAGGTTTTGATTCTTTTCGTTGTGTCAAGGTTACAAAGTTGACCAAATAGAAGTAATTTACGTTTATCAATTTCAAATTCTATAGATAAAATTCCCATAGAGCTAAGCGCAACATCGGTTCTCGTAGACTGGTGCATAGACTGCATGTTTTTGACACAGTGTCGGTGAGCACGCTCAAGTGATAAAATTTGAGAATCTGTCAAGTCGCACCACAATTCACAGCCGTATAGAGCTTTGGACAAAACAACCGTTTCATAGAGGTGTTTTGAAGATAGGGGATGAAACCCATGTTTATGGACACCGCAATCGGCTAAACTGTAATATGTTTTACGTATCTTGGTGCATGCAAGATAAACATTTTCATTTAGTGTCATGTATTTATTACATGGGACGCCCAGATGTACATATTTATCTGTTTCTTTAATATATTCGTGTCCGAGTTTGAATTGTCGCTTATTGTTTTCGAATTCATTTTTATTTTCGTTAAATATTACGACATTACTTTTTTGTGCGTTATATAGATATCTTTCAGAAAGAGAGTTTTTAAAGCAAATGTCTATCATGTTATCAAGGCCGCGTTTAGTTAAACTGACTAATACCATGTCGTCGGCCGAGGTGGGACATCCGTACTTTGACTCTTGAATCTTAAGGCAGTGTTTGGAAGAGTCTAAAATGTTCATCAGATCGTTTACGAAGACGAGGTAGAGTCTAGGACTCAGGACTAGACCTTGTCTGGTTCCCTGTAATACTGGGAACCATTCTGACGTGTGACCTTGTGATTTAAGGTAAGACCTGTGTAATAGGCACTATTAAGAATCCAACATCTGATTATATTTTAATCAACTGCTTCATACCACTGACTTGTATGCAAAATTTTATTGATTTTCACCGTGTAGTTTTTGAGATTTTTAGCTTTTTTTATTTTAAAAAGTGAGAAAAAACATGAAAGTATCCAATTTCTTTAATCGGTGACAAAATCTTTTGTTATTGATAAATTCAACCCTAATTTTTTTTACAGTTTATCCAAAATATGTTATATTTTACTAAACCAATTTAATATATAATATATAAATACAGAATTTGTCTTAAAATGACATTTTTTGACCAAATAAATTTACAAAATGCATTTTTTATATTTCACGAGACTAAATTAATGAAAATTGTGCAAAATCCTGATTGGTGCAATATATCAAACTTTACCATTTTTTAACTATATACCTTAAACAAAATTTAAACAAAATTTCAGAGAAGTTTACCGTCCAGTTTTAGAAATTGTCAAATTGATGACTTGAATAAACACTATTCTGATAGCGAAAACCCTTTAATCTTGATTATTTTGCTTATTTTAGTTTAAATCATGAACATTTTATATTCAATGACAGAATTACACAGGAAAAAAAGAAATATGCCAATTATTTAAGCTCTAGGCTTAAATAAAAAATTAGCTTCCAGTGGGATTTGAACCCTGGTCCTCTTGCATGAGAGAAATCTATTCTAATTTACTACTATAGTTACCTCCCTTGGATACTCTTCTGGATAAAGGTATTCATTACACAGGTCTTACCTTAACACAGCTGTACACATCTTGGAACATGTTAAGTATGGTTTTAAATATAGACTTGTTGATGCCAGTTTTGTACAACTTCAGCATCAGTACGCTGTGAGACACGCGATCGAAGCATTGACGTACGTCTAGGAAACAGGTATACAGATTCGAACCGTGTTGCCTGGCGTAATAGATGGATTCCCTTAGCAGGAATGACGTCATAATACAGTTGACGTTTTTCTGAAACCCACCTTGTAATGCGTTAACGGTAATTGGTTGTTCGCATTCGATATGAAACAACAATACTTTTTCAAACAGTTTTAATATTGAGGAACAGAGGGATATTGCTCGGTAACTATTTGGATCACTCTTACACTTGTTTCCACCTTTAAATATGGTAATTATTATACCTCTTTTTAGATCAGTTGGTATATATGCAAAGGAAGACATAGCTCTGAATAGTTTTGTGATGGTTTTAGTTATGATTGGGCCGCCAAATAGAAGATTTTCATAGTATACTTTGTCGTATCCGCATGCTTTATTTCTTTTGCAAGTTTTGAGAGCCTTTTCTATTTGTGTTTCTTCTATAGAGAGATTAAAATCAACATTGCTTAAATTGTTATTTATTTCTAATAGCTCTTGTTCGCAACCATTTAAATACTCGTCACAAAAATCTTCATTCTGGGTCGGAGAATAGAGATCAGAGAAAAAGTTATACCATCCTAAATTTATATGTTTTGCTTCTTTAAAAATCTTACCATTAAAATTCATTTCAAAAGTTGGCTGATGTTTTCGACGTTTACGGTTTTTATTTACTAGTCTCCAAAATTCGTTGTTATCAATTTCTGCCGCAGTATCGATATCTCTTTCCTGTTTTTCGATGTTTGTTTGTACAGCTTCGCGATGAATTTTCCTAAACTTATATTTTGCTATTTTATATTCACGATATGTGTTGTATTCGTTACCGCGGGGTCGATTTTCTTTTAACCACAATAGCCTAGTTTTAGACATATCGCTCTTCAATTTAGAGAGCTCTTTGTTCCAATACGGTTTAATATGCGGTTTAAATTTTGATTTGGGGATGCAAGCTTCTGTTGCGCTTTGGATCGACTGAACAATCGTCGCATACAGTTTATCAATGTCATCATGATTGTGGATTTCTTCAAGAAGACTTCTATGTAACGTATTATCATCGGCAAGTCGGCAGCGGTAATTTTCGATTGCTTTTGATTTAACGTTTCTCCAGTTAACAATATTGTCGCTATTATGACATTCATTGGATTTAAACGTACACGACAGCGAGAAAACAATAGGCCGATGTGTGGAAACATTTAAAACATTATCATCTAAAATTGAACAGTACTCAACTCTTTGTATATCACACATTTGAATCAAAACATGATCAATGAGAGTTTCACGCTCGCTGTTATGCGGTACATTGCTGAACTCTGCTCCAGAGCACATTTCTAATGCATTAATAGCAACCATATTACATTGCAGCATAAGATTGGACAGCATATTGCTCCTATTATCCATCGTGTAACGTGTTTGGTGTCTGGAAGGGAGTTCAGCATTGTAATCGCCCATTACAATGGTTATGCCTTTATCAGCATATCTAAATAATATTATACCTCATTTGCATAAGCCCTTCTGTATTTAATATGACGTCATCCAGTCCATAAATCGCATATTGACCGGCTATCCGGTCCATAATTCTTATATTGACCGTTTTTGACGTCATCCTGTTTTTTTACTGTTGACTGTTTCAATGCGTTTTTTACAACGTTGTTAAATGATTCTGTTTACTGAATTTATTGTTATTGTTCACATAGATTTATTAAATGTTGATGAAAAGGCATGATTTGTCTTAAATTTAATTATAAATTGTATTTATACATTTCATGAAGTGCTTATAAAGTGCGGGTCTGTTGCCTAGTATTATTTAATTTGATTAACAAAAATGGAATAGTAAAAGGCGTGCTTTATATGCCTCATGGCTTGTAAATAATAAAAAATCTGTATGGGATTTTTTACACACTGATCAAATTATTATTTAAAAGCAAATTATAGTAAAAATGACAGCAACAAAAGATATGAAAGAATTTAGATTCGGTATAATATAAAAAATAAAACATGGCATTGAGGGCAATATGCAAGTTTACGCTTCGGGCCATATACCTTCCTCAGTCTGACCAACCAGTCCGTAAACTTGCATATTGCCCTCAATGCCATGTTTTATTTGTTAAATATATTTTCTACAGCTTCAATGCTATTTTTATAAACATCAATACTGTGATTTTTGCAGGGCAGATACACCTGGAAAACATATAGATAGGAACAGGCTCCAAGTAGTACTTCAATACCTATAATATATCTACAGTTAAGTTCTAAAGGAGATATGATGTCACTTAAGCGTTTTCGCCAAATAACACCTAAGCCTCCTTTGCCAACCCTTCTGTTACTAGGAATAAATAGATCTGGATCGGACATAGAAAAACTAGTATAGCTATTGTTTATGCAGTTCAAAAAGTTAAGATCATGCTCGTAGAGCCAGTGCTCTGAAATTCCTAATATATCAAGGTTGTTTTTAACTAGTAATTCATTCAAGTAGCTTGCACTGGACATGACACCAGTGCAGTTCCAGGTACCAATATTAAGGGCCATAAGAAAGTTAATCGTCTATATCTGTATCAAGGACAGAGTACCTGTTTTGATCACGGTAGCCTTGATTGTAATCGTTGTGGTACCAGTCACTTTTTGGGTGTCTATAGTCATTTTCTTCTTCATGTTCATATTTATCACTTTGATGTCTAAAGTTATTATTTGTGCGGTTGCGATAAGCACCGTACGGGATCCACGGCCGACATACGACACCTTCCGGCCAAAAGCAAGGATCGTCCACCATACTGTCCGCATTTTCATCATCTTGCACGTTAACTTGTATCACAACGTTTTTACCAGATTTACCTCGTTTACGAAAAATTGACACTTTTGTCACTTTAGGACCGCGCCGACGGATATAGTTTGTTAGATTGGTTTCAGTAATACTTGGACGGAAACCACCAAGGTAGAAGCGTTTTGTACGTCTTCTGACGTACTGCTCAAAATCTGCGTCTGTATCTTCGTTTTCGAATCCTTCTACGTAGTTAGCGTTTCTATCGTAAGTATACCTATCATATACATGTTGTTGCCTCTCTTTGGCGGCGTTCAGTTCTTCGTTAATTTTCTTAAAGTTTATGTCCCGTTTGGCGTCATGTTTGTTTGTTTTTCTTGGTTTACGTTGTGTGGAAACTATTGTTGGGATGTTCATGTTTCCAAATGTAGCGTTATTTTCGCCTCGTACATGGTTATTGCAGAGAACTGCTGCATAGCTTTCTTCTTGTATAGGTTGTATAAAGCTATTAGATGCAGGAGGCTTCATATTTTCCTGTTCGTTGTCATTTGGACGTGTTTGGTAAAGTTCTTAGTAATGATTGTTACACTGTAATTTGGGCTCTACTGCTATGTCTTTGCTATTTGGGGCTTCTTTTGTCCCCTTTAGTTGCGTGAACTCTTCAGCTTCAGATGCACGTTCAGCATGTGGCTTTCCCTTTTGTCTCATGGCTACGGTGATGTTCGCTTTATTTGTGTGCAATTTTCCGACAGTCATCTGTACATTTAAGATAGCCCCTTGAATCTCTAGCATGGTCTCCTGTATCGTTTTTAACTGGTTGCTGTATTTGAGTAGTTCTTCTTTGCATCTGAGTCTTTCAGCGTTTAACATGGATTCTGTGTTAGTTTTCATTTCGACTAGGCTTTCGGTCATGGACTGGTTGATACTCTTACACGCATTGTCAATTTCAGAGATCAGTTTTTTCATTTCTTTCATTTCGGTATTTTTAACATTTTCTGTGGCAGCTTGACGTTGTTTTACGAGTAGTAAGTCGCTCTGAAGGGTAGATATAATTTCTTTTAGATGATTCAGTTCAGCGTTACACACGCACTTGTCAGAGGTTGCAAGCTGCCCAGTTCTAGAGACGGAGCTAGGTCGGGAAGGTTTTTTACCGTTGCTTATCAGATCCTTAAGACATTGGCTGTCCGCTCCCTCGATGACTGATAAGAGCGTGTATACGTCTCTGGCGAGTTTCGACGCTAGCGACTCTCCTTGTCTGGTATTTACTCTTCGCTTCAATTCGCAGCCACTATCAAATGGGAAGTCTTCTGTGTTTTTTAACATTTCAAATAACATTATGCCTAGGCGGTCAATGTTCGGTTCAGATTGGTGGTAGTCTAGAATCAACTGGTCAACAAACATATCTTCAGGAAGGTCTTGGAGAAGCGTTAAGATGCGGTTATATTCTACAAGATCCGTACCTGTACTGTCGCCCTGACCAAATAACTGCACTTGTTTTGGCGTACTATTTGGGGTTATGTTCAGTGGGGTGACATCTAAGCTTACACAGTGATCTATTGACCTAGGAGCAGAACATTTAGTTGTCACTGGTATCTTTACCTCCGTTTGATCATCTAGGGCCAGCGGCTCTAGTTAAATCCGATTGTGACATTGTACAACAAAGGGCGTAACTAAAAAGATTATAATTTTTAAAAGGGGATCTTAGAATATAAATCCTGCATATCACAGAAAAGCCCGAGGCAAAATTTAAAAAGCAGGATGTATGTCATTGGGGTGATTGAACAATTTCCGAATTTACTCACTTTCAGTCGTGAGTAAATCGATTATTCACTAATTACATGTTCCTTTTCAACAACAAACACCGAGAATTTAGGATATGGATATTTATATTTGACAGCATTTCAATTACAGTATAAAATCGAATTTTTGTACCTGCAACGTTATTGATTTGGCTATGAAAAGTCTACTGAATCTTAATGTGAATCCAAGTGGTGCTCAAGAAACTTTCAATTGTCGTTTGGTTCTGAATATTGTCACTGAGTTAACTCTAATCTATCACTGTTCTTGGGAAGAAAATCTATTGTCTATTTGTCTGTACAAGCTGAAACACTTTGTATTATTGATCACTTGGTTTGCAACAATGTTTATGTATATAGTGTTCGTATTTTCCTTTTTCTGTCTGTTTGGGTCCAGTTGCATGTTTGGGTATCAGGTTGTGTTCGACGTTGAAGCCAAACCGAAACACGTGGGTTGCAACAAGGCTCGTCCTAGTCGGTAAAGATACCCCAGAAACTGAAAAATACTAACATTCAATTGAGCAAAAAAATAAAACTGACAGTTTAAAACGATTAGCTTATTTGCAATATGCCACAGCCCGTTTGTGATGCGCATCTAAAAGAAATACCAATATTAATAAGTTAAATATCACACCGATGAACCACCGAAGGGCGGGCGGGCGGGAAACTGTACACAAACTAAATAAGTGACGCTGTCAAATATAAAATCTCGAGAGATATTTTAAAACACAAACAGCCTTTATATAGGCAACACGAGAAAAACGAGAGGCGGGAAACTATGATCATAACAGGATAAACCGGACCAGATATCTATGCGAACAATAGACTATCCACACAGCAATCGTAACATGTAAAACGTGAGTAATTTTATTTACTCACTCTCAGTCGTGAGTAAATAAATTATTCACTTATTACATGTTCCTTTTCAACAACAAACACCGAGAATTTAGGATATGGGTATTTATATTCGACAGTATTTCAATCGAGCAAAACAAAGAAGGGAATAGTTGCTAGGATGCTTGGACATTACACCGAGTATTAAGAGTTGATATGCCCGAATCAATTGCAACGATTTACTGAAATTTCTATCAAATATGACCATCAGACTGAAAAGCAAAGGCTTATCGTTCCAGTCCAAAAACAATCAATCAATCAATCGACCAACCAATTCATCAACCTATAAATCAATCAAATTATCAATCGATCAATTAATGAAATTATCAAATCAATCAACTTATCAATCAATCAACCAACCAAACAATGCTAAAATGTTTTGCAGTCCCTATAGACATAAACATGTAAAAGACTTTCCATAGCCGATTTATATCTCTGAAATTCCGCTACAAAACTCATTTGATTATTCCGAAAACGATCTGCAAGTGCATAAAAAATAACCAAAGTTAAAGTGACCAAAGCCAACGTCAAAAAACGAAACAATGAATACAATCTATAATGATCTATACCACAAACGACAAACATTTTCAAACATATTCAACAAATATTTTATCTTTAAACAACACGGCATGTGTAGTAAATTACAGTCTGAAACCAAACGTCTCACGACCTCAAATTATTCTATAAAGTAATATTCAGCTTCATAAGTAATATTAAAATTATAAGCATTTGCACCTCTTACATTTATGAAAAATAAGAAAACACAGTACTTATCCAGGGATGCCAAATGCCCTTTCCGATTTTTTTACAGTCTCGTAACGACTACCATTGCGGTTTTAACACCTTCTGTAAAACCTGAAGTTTTCGGTTTTTCATGCTAAGTTCTGAAATAAAATACAATATGTCAATACTTTGTATTAGCTTTACAAAGAGACAATAGCCAACGCCACAAAACAGCAAAGCCTGTCTCTGAAAGGTCAACGCCAAACAACGGCACAACCTTGTTCAATCATAGTCAAGCGCCACTCAAAGGCCTTTTCAATCAATCATGGTCAACGCCAAAACACGGCACGACCTTTTCAAACAATCACGGTCAACGCCACAAAACGGCACGACCTTTTCAATCAATCATGGTCAACGCCACAAAACGGCACGACCTTTTCAATCGATCATGGTCAACACCACAAAATGGTATGAATCCATAATCAATCAAACAATTCATTTCAATCAAATCAATCCATAAAATCAATTCAACAAAGTCAATCAATTTAATCAAGTAAATGAATTCAATAAAGTTAATCACTTCAATCAATGCATGTAAAAAATTGTGCAGTTTGTAGTCCCTCTAGACTGTCAAATCAGAAACGACATGACTTACAATTATTTAACTTTCCATCACCATTTTTTCAGAACAAATTATTGAATATCATCTTGTCTATGAATAACGTGATTATAATCAAACACAAAAACAGCACGAACTTGTACTATTAAATACTCAGTTTATTAAGGTTTGTTAAATTAGAAGCAATAAGAGACTATGTAAAATAAAAAGACACAGTACTTATTCTTATGCAATGACGCTAAATCTCTTTCGAATACTCTTTACCGTCTCGTAGACTACCATCACGGTTTTAAGAACTTCTGCAAAACCGTTAGTTGTCTGTTTTCCATGCTATTTTCTGAAATGAAACACAATATGTAAAAACTTTGTAACAAATAAAAAGAGACAATAGCCAACGCCACAAAACAACACAGCCTGTCTCTGAAAGGTCAACGCCAAAAAACGGCACAACCTTGTTCAATCATAATCAAGCGCCACTCAAAGGCCTTTTCAAACAATCATGGTCAACGCCACAAAACGGCACAACCTTTTCAATCAATCACGGTCAACGCCACAAAGCGGCACGACCTTTTCAATCAATCATGGTCAACGCCTCGAAACGGCACGACCTTTTCAATCGATCATGGTCAACACCACAAAATGGTATGAATCCATAATCAATCAAACAATTCATTTCAATCACATCAATCCATATAATCAATTCAACAAAGTCAATCAAGTAAGTTAATGAATTCAATAAACAATAATGTTAATCCATTCAATCAATAAATCCAAAACTTGTGCAGTTTGTAGTCCCACTAGACTGTTGAATCAGAAACGACATGACTTTTACAATTATTCAACTTTCCATGAGCATTACTTCAGAACAAATTATTCAATATCATCTTGTCAGTGAATAACGTGATTATAATCAAAAACTAAAACAGCACGAACTAGTTCTATTAAATACTCTGTTTCTTAAGGTTTGTTAAAATTATAAGCAATAAGAGACTATGTAAAGTAAAAAAGGCACAGTACTTATTCTTATCCAATGACGCTAAATCTCTGTCGAATACTTTTTACCGTCTCGTAGACTACCATCACGGTATTAACAACTTCTGCAAAACCTTAAGTTGTCTGGTTTCCATGTTATTTTCTGAAATGAAACACCATATGTAAAAATGTTGTAACAATATTAAAAAGGGACAATAACCAACGCCACAAAACAGCACAGCCTGTCTCTGAAAAGGTCAACCCCAAACAACGGCACAACCTTGTTCAATCAATCATTATCAAGTGCCACTCAACGGCCTTTTCAATCAATCACGGTAAACGCCAAACAACGGCACGACCTTTTCAATCACGGTCAACGCCACAAAACAGCACGACCTTTTCAATCAATCATGGTCAACGCCACAGAATGGCATAAATCCACAATCAAATTAAATCAAATACAAGTCAATAAATCAATTCAAATCAATCAAGTCAATAATTGCATTCAGTTCAATGAAGTCAAACAATTCAATGGAGTTTATTCAATCAATCAATTTCATTAAGCCAATCAATATATTCAAAATTTTGCATTTTGTAGTCCCTCTAGAATATTACATAAAAAAAACAACAACAAACAAACAAACGCCACGACCATCACAATAATATTACATTTAATCAACAAAAATCAGAGCAAATTATTCAATTATTTAATCTGTAGTCTAAAAAAAGCATGAAAACTTTTCGATTTTAATCAAACCAAAACCAACCCGGCCATTCCTTTAAGTAATCGGTGTCCTAAATTATGTTAAAATTATAAGCAATAAGATGTGAGCAGTAAGACAAACAATGTACTTATCCAATGATTCAAATTGCTCCTTTCGAGTATTCTTTACCATCTCGAAACGACTTCCTTTAAAACTTCTGGAAAATATTTAGTTTTCCGCTTGCCATGTTAAAGATTTTAGGACGTGGTGCCAAGTTTGTTTGTCTTCCGTTTTTATAACGTCTGAAACGTCTTGTTCTTTCAGATGAGATTAGTAGTTCTAAAACAAAAATGTGTATGTTGATTAGTACATCTTTACCACGAGACAAACGCAAATGGGACACCCACAAGGATGTCCAAGTAAATTCAAAGTTGCAAAACAACCACAGTTTCGATCAACAATGATCAACACCACAATAAAAATTACGTTACCAATAAGTTCTGGTCAACAACTCTTTACTACTTAATTCAATCGACAAAATATAAATTAATGTATTATTATTATAATTATTATTATTATTATTATTATTATTATTATTATTATTATTTGATAAAAACGTTAATTCGAGTAAACTATTATGCGATTATTTCTATAAAATTTCTCAATAGAAAACCAAACAATTTAATGAAAAAATAACAAACAGCCGTGTACGCAAACTAGGCACGGCGTATTTGCATTCAAAGCCTCGCAAGAATGGCAGGCTTGATAAAACCATATGCTCAGACGTCATCCACACCAACACAATGCAATATTGAAGCTGATTAAAAACAACCGTGAAACTCCAGATACGAAGATTGGTCAATACCATCAGTACCATTTGACCAAAGACGCTATGGCTGAAACATTCAAAATAAAATACATTATTTAGTTATAAAGTAGTTGCTTTATGTACAGACATTTTCCTTTGATCGTTCAAGTAAGCGACTCAATCAGTATCAATTATCTTATTATTTACTTTAATCAATAATAACGAATTTATAACAAAAAAGATCTGCTTAACAATTTCTCAACATCACTCATCCGTTAACAAATAAAATAACTAAGCATCATTCTTTTCCTATAAGGTCGCCATCGAAGCGTAAACTAAGCAAAATCGGTCAGTGACATGAACACGCCCTGCCAATATCATTTAAAACATTTCAATTTTACAATTTAATTCTATTTATTTTACACAAAATTTTCAAAATTATGGTTTAAATTTGCTTTACCTTCTTTTAGACACCGGTCCAATGAACGTTTTGCCCTAGAGTCAAGTAGTCCTCCGTGAAGTAAACTGTACACAGACTAAATAAGTGACGCTGTCAAATATAAAACCTCGAGTGATATTTTAAAACACAAACAGCCTTTATATAGGCAACACGAGAAAAACGAGAGGCGGGAAACTATGATCATTTAAGGAATAAATTTCGTGTTTGATAAGTTCATCGAGTCTTGAACGTCATTAGGGCTGGTTAAAGTGTGTGGAGTCCGAAGGACTCCACGCGTGCTTTAACCAGCCCTAATGACGTTCAAGACTCGATGAACTTATCAAACACGAAATTTATTCCTTATATTTACACCTCATTTTATCATTTTGTTTCTAAATTTAATATAAAATATATACTATTTACTAATTTCGAAATGTTGTTTAAAACATTTCTTACCCCGGTTTTGGCATTTGGACTGGTCCGCCTATTTACTCAAATAAAAAAAATCATACTACGACCAAAAATAGTTCCATGTTTATTGAACACATTCATCCGTTTTTTCAAACATTTATATACAGAAAAACCTAATATTTCACAACAAACATCAAATTTGTATCACAGCAAGTACTATCTATGCGAGTAAATGATAGTCTAAGTAAAAAACGTTATTTTGGCGGGATGTTAGAAAAGACTAATGCGTTAAATTTTCAACCAATGATAATTCTAGAAAATGGAACGGTACGAGTTTACATCCGACCCTGACTGAATCGGATTTTTGGCGGCCATTTTCTTTCTCGCTTAAAACATAAAAACAGGGGTTCGGGGGCGGTAGCCCCAGATATAACATAAAACAGGAACACGAAACGAAAGAAACAACTGGATTTGATGTCATATAAGTAAACTTGTTTACTTCCGGTTTGAGGGGTATAAAAGCAACTAAAAATAAAAGTAATCTAAAAATAGCAACATTCCAGGAAGAGCTATCTAAAATAAGCAACAATTGTAAAAATAGCGGGGATTTCATGACGTCACCAGGGCATTCCTTAACCAGGATAGATTGCAGTGTTACCGGTACGAGTTTACCTCCGACCCTGAATGTACTCATTGCGCGGTGATAAGGCTAACGGTGTTCATTGAAGATTGAACTTCACTCGTCCGGTAAAGGATATTGAAGCAGTGGAAATAAAGGTGTAAATATAACAGGATAAACCGGACCAGATATCTATGCGCACAATAATCTACACAGCAATCGTAACATGTAAAACGTGAATAATTTTATTTATATTGGCTGGGAAATTGAAACCACCCATCTAAAACTGGCAGAAATATTAAAACAAAGGTTATTTAAGAGTACTATTAACATAGTACATAAGTATCGTGCTCAACGAGCTTCAAAGGACGTAAATGGTAACAGCAAGTTCGAATAGTACCTTCCGATTCTTCACGGAAAAATTAACTCTATAATCAGTGTGGCTGAAAAAGTGGTTAAGTGTATTTGTTTTATTCCTAAATGGAGAAGATGTGTTTCTTTATGTGCAGTCTGAAGAACAACGAATAAAACTCACAAAGGAAAAGCGAAAGCTCGGTGTTAAAATAAACATCATTCTACATGAGAGGGATAAAGTTGTACAGGAGTTAAATGATACAAAGCTTGCTTATGACAATGAACAAATCAAGATCAACAATTTACAAACGGAAAAAGATATGTTAGCGAATGAAATCAAGCAGTTGAAAGAAGACTTGATGCGGGAAAGATCTGAAAATGACATTCAACAAAAAGAAAATTCAAAATTATTGACGGATTTGAAAAATCTCAAAACAAGGTAATTTTTATTGCTTTTTTGTCTAAAGTAGACGAAAAAGTGAGAATAGATATAACGAGCGTAAGACAAATGTCAAAATATGACAGCAAATACCACACAAAAAAAGAAAATGCAATGAAATAACACGAAGCAAACAATATTCCCACTGGGGTTATAATCAGTTTATGTGGTGTAATAGCTTAAGACATGTTCCCATCTGAACATTTTATTTGCCTTGGCTAGTTTACCTAAACCCAGTTCATGCAAAAATGAAAGTGCATAAAACAAAAGTTACTTTAGCATTGTCAAGCAAAACAATTTATCTACTTGATGAACTTGCAATCAAACAGAGCCTGCAATATTTTGATATTTGTCGTGTTCGGTGGCTTTCAATAACTTTTTTATGTACAGTCAAACCTGTCTACAAAGAGCACTCAAAACCCAAAAGTAGTCTTCACAGACTTTGTTCACATGTAAATTTGTTCTTTAAAACAATCATGTGTGTTCTTAGCCGAAATGTGGGGGGTTGCAGGTGGTCTTTAGCACAAGTTTGACTGTATTTCACTTTCACAGAAGCATTGTTTGTGCCGTGTTGTAAATCGTCACCCCGTTGATTCACTTAGTGCTGTTATAAGTATTGTAGCCCTTTGAAGGCCGCTGAGCACGATACTTATATACTGGTCCCAATGTTATATAACTGAGTTTGGAAACCAGTCTCAAATCTCAAGATCTGATTGGCTGAAATGGCGACTGGTCGCCATTTCAGCCAATCAGATGCTTGAGATTTGAGACTGGTTTCCATGCTCAGTTTTATAACCTTAAACACTGAACAAATGAAAACTTACCCGTTTTTAAATTCAAGGATTTTGTTTAATGATGATATATTTCATTTTTCATTTAAGTTGTGGTATTTGCAAATATCTGGACATTTGATAAAGCGGGTAGATATTTTTATTTTTACACAGAGGTCAAGGTTAGCTCCTCTTTCCTAAATAATGATGAGAACTATAATTTTTAACGGAAAAGTCTCAAACAGATTATTTGACTGTCAAATTAAAACGTTTAATGCATGTAGAGAAGAAAAAGTACAATCTTTAAAGCAAACTGATGCAAAGAAATAACCTACAATTACTTTAATATCTGTTTTTGCAAGTTACCTCTCTTTTAATTGATATAATATCAAAATCCAACGCTTAATTTTCCACAACCACGTGATTTTATACCAGTTTTTTTTAAAAAAAACGATAGATACCGAACAGAAAAGTTCCAAGACTAACATATTCATGATCAAATTCCTCCAGATATTTGAATTTACTGGCATCATTTATGTAATAGGAGTTTTAAGGATTGAATCGATAGTTGATGGTTTTCATTTGGGTATGGAAAACAGTTGGGTAGTTTAAAGTGTGTGAATCCCGAAGGGCTTCACGCGTACTTTAAACAATCGAACTGTTTTTCATACCCAAATGGAAACCATCAAATATTGATTCAATCTTTATATTTACACTCATTAATAATCTCATAAATAGAGAAATAACTAGAAGAATTCGAAATATTACGGCTTTTTTCGAATGGCTGTTGGGACAGCTACGTTGACAACAAAGTGAATGACGGCTCTCTTTTCCGGAGCAACTCGTGGCAAAACGTGCGTGCAGGGTGACGTCACACGTCAAAACATCGTGCAACGTCCAATAAATTGTGAACGGCTCTACTGTAGCCACGCCTTTTGAATAATACGTCACACTGTTTACCATCAGAACTTATGATTCGTTCGATGAATAAGACTTCATCGTAGAGGATGAAGTTGAAGTGTAAATATGTTATTATTGTATACGTTTTCATTTTGGCTCAGTATATTTGTATAATCAGTGAGTTGGGCTCAATCCGGGGTTAGATGGCATGAACAGTGATATGCATTTCTATTTCTGCTCATGAACAGACTCAATCAAACTCAGTCTGTAATAGTTTGATATTTGTCGTGTTCGACGCTTTCAAAGTTCCTTTTTCATCTATTTATTAATAGAAAAGAATAACCTGAGTCAAGTCAGCATAAATCCAATCAGCACGACATAAATAAACAAGAAAGCAGGTTCGTTTTGATTGAACTGATCTATGTTTTTATGGAAACATGCTTTTCGATTACTTAATATAATGCTACTCGTTCATATTATTACAAGCTACATAGTTTGTATAATCCTTCCGAAAAGAAGGTGTGTATTACGTGTATCCAATATAACAAAAAAAACACACAAACTTGATATGTCGGGGAAGATCTTAACACTCAGTACAATCTTCCATTTAAGTCGTAACTCAGTACTACCCTTTGTCCGTAGACATATCCTTCAGGATTTGTTTTGCCAAAGATTGGCCCATCGTGATCATTCCTTTATGAAAGATCATTTCTTTACATCATAAGGACCATTTCTTCACTTAGGTCTATATTTCCATTTCCATATTTTTAGCAACAGTGATTTGAGACAACAAAATGCGAATCTGATATCACATCATGAGGCTATGGAGCAAGAAATCTTAACAATCTGGAAGCAACTAGGACTTGAAAAGAATGCGGAACAAGTTCCAAATTCGTCAGATGCTTTAAATGGGCTGCAGACATTTATAACAGAAGCAAAACATTCATTCGAAAAGTAAGTTTAAATACGATTTCTAGGTTTGTTACAACTGAAACATATCCTAAGATTATTATTTATTTTTCTCTCGATTTAATCACTTGTTTGGTGTATGTTTGTCAGTCACTAGTCCTTTGTGTGGTTTGAAATATAGCAGTCCTCAATTGGATTTTGATTATTTGATTAGAACATACATAGTCATATCATTACCAACACTTGCACAAACTAACAGTATAAAAGATTAAAAAAAATCGTTTTCAAATAAGACCATTTGTCTACTTAGAAACATTTCTCTACAAAGAATAGTTACTCTATCAAAGATGATTTTCCTCCTAATAACCCTTCACATGGTGGATCATTAATCTTGTTAGGCCCATTCCTCCATTGTTAAGCATTCCTCCTTTTGTAACCATTCCTCTTCTAAGAAAAATTCCACCATTAACGTCTACTTTACCTCTAAGGACAATTCCTCTTTTAAGGATCATTCAAACATTTTGGGCGATTTGAAACTCATTGAATCATGTATGTTTAAACAATATGAGTTTAAACAATTTAACGCGACACTGTTATTGCAACAACAGGATTTAGAGACTCAAATCTTAAAAATTTGGAAGCTGTTAAGTCGTGGAGATCATAAAGAAGGAAACCAAAATCCTTTAGATGTTTTACATGACTTTAAAAATTTCATTCCTGAAGCGAAACAATCATTTGAAAAGTGAGTTTATATTTAGCTATTTATTATGTAGTTTCATACACATACGCTATTATTATTTGCCTTCCTGCTGCTCTGCTTGAAGAGATCTGTAATTGTGTATGTGGCTACTATTAACTATTTTCAAAGGATCATTTTTCAATTAAGAACTATTTTGAAATTTTCTTGAATTCTTTGCCTTCAGCGAAAGCGAGTTAAAACAATTGAATGCAACCCTGTTATCACAACAACAAGAGATGGAGAAGAAAATCTTAACACTCTGGACGCAATTAGGAAATGGCAATAATACACAAGAACTATGTTCTTCCAATGCTTTCAATGATTTGGAAAAATTTATCACAGAAGCAAAACAATCATTGGACAGGTAAGGACAATCAATTAGTTTGCCGTTTTATTAAAACATCTTAGCTAAAAGATATAATTGTAATTGATATAGCAGTTAAAATGTTCATTCATTTTTAATATCTATCAATAAATGTCAATAAAAATCAATCTCTATTATTATTTTATAATTGCATACAAAATGTGTGCAGCCAAGAACCTGGTTTAAATCCTCAGTGACAATTTGTTTGCCACTGACCGTTCCAAAGCGGTAACCCCTCAGGTTCTGTTTGTTAATTGTTTTACATGTCTTACTTGACATTAATCATTTTATAAACCAATGGTCAATTTTCCTCTCTGCATTTTGGCTGTGTGAAGAGGCTCTGTTGTCCGTGTGGCTATTCCTAAATATGCATGTTTCACTCTTTATAGACTGACGCAAGAGACGAACTACCTTTATGATAAACTACAAAATATGGAGAGAGGAACAAAAAGGTATTGACATACTTTACCACAATATGTTGACTTAATTATAGATTTAAATATTATATTGTTTGATTTTTAATCGAAATGAGTACATTTTGTGAAAATCAGAAATAATGAAATAAACTACCAAGTACGTCAGGTTTTATTCCTTTACTTTTTTAACCAACATTTAACTGAACTTTTCCGATTGAACATTTGAATTTGGTTAAAATAACTAAAGTAATGCAGTTGTTCCTGTTGGGATTTCACTGGTAAACAAAGGGTCTACTTTTTCCAAAATATCTGTTTTTTCATTGTTGATTTTATTGGTTTTGAAATACACTATTTTTAAAGAATATCTAATTCAATTGTTGAACATGAATTCTTAATTATTTCAAATATGATGGATAATTGCTAACTTTGCAGACCTGTTTTTGAAACTTAACGACCAAAATAAAATAGATGTTAAACATACTAACTTGCAGATTTTAATATAATGTAAGAATCTGGATATAAAACGATGATATTTGGTCTTAATCCCTAGGCTAAACATAACTGTTAACAATTGGCTTTCGGCATTAAAATCAGACATTGAAAACGGTCAATGTACAGCTACTTTCGAAGGGGACACGTTGAATGAGATGACAACGACAAAACATTTACTGCAAGAAATTGTCTACTTCCTGAAAATCAGTTGTGAAAGGTACGCGTTCAAATTTTAATAATTAAAAGTTTATTGAGTTCCATGAAAATCTGACGCAAAATATATGATAAATTAATAAGGAATCTGTTTCTTAACACACAAAAAAACAAATACAAATGTATCGCTTAAAATTTTCTGAAACGTTATAACAAGAACATTATTTAAAAAACGCACCACAATATTTTTTCCATTTAAATTGTAAGTCGATGAAAAGTAACCGTTTTATTAAATAGCAGTCTTTGAATCCTAATTCTCTTGTAGCATGTTTCAGTGGAAAATGTCATTTAATTCGTTTCACATTTTCAATGTACCATTAATGCGCCATCTCTTTGCCTTGCATAAAGTCTTGTTTAAAATTCTATTTCAGCCGAAGAAAAGATAATATTGCATTGAATGACGAAATTAAAAAGTTAGAATTAGAACTAGGAAATGCGACAAATTCCAATCCAAAGCCGAATGAA
Source organism: Corbicula japonica (assembly GCA_038501625.1). Taxonomy (NCBI): domain Eukaryota; kingdom Metazoa; phylum Mollusca; class Bivalvia; order Venerida; family Cyrenidae; genus Corbicula; species Corbicula japonica. Next base: position 4,428,458 of record JAZAYU010000032.1, read on the forward strand.
ATGAAAGGTTCTTCACAAAGATTAGTGGACATACGACAAAAGCTGAAAGAGTCATTGGATGGTTTATTAAAATGGTGATGTATACGTTTTTTGTCTTACTTCTTGTTTTCACGTAGAACTTTTAAACGAAATGATACTACTATTTGATGCGAGCAATGATTATTGAGTGTTCGAGAAACTCTGATGGCCAGATTTAGTTTGAGTATTTTAACTTTCGGTTAGCCTTGAAGTATAAACTATAAACGCTATTTTTACTGTTAGCATGAATCAGCTATTATTTTAAATTGATCGAAATTCTAATGTATCTTGTCTTAAAGTTTACAAAGTTTGCAAGACTGTCCAAAAATCATATTTAATATATCAACATTTAATTGATTCACGAGGAGGAAAACTTAAAATAAGGTCAATTCTTTTGCCTAAGATAATTCATTAAGTGATGTCATATAAATCATACAGACTTTGTTCTTTCAGCGAAAGAGAGTTAAAACAAAAGTTCGCGACTCTAGTATCGCACAAAAAAGTTACAGAGAAGAAAATCTTAAACATTTGGAGACATTTGGGGCGTAGAAACATCATTGAAAAAGAACCAAATTCTTCTGATGCCTTAACTGAATTGGGAAATTTCATTTTTAAGACGCAAAGCTCATTTGATAAATGAGTACATAACCAAATTAAAATTTGAATATGAGTGTAGTTTCATAAAATAAATAAGGATGATTTTTATTTCTTTTTCTTGATGAAATGTTTTGTTTTGATATTTAATTAGTGTTTGGATAAAAACCTAAATACGTATATTTATATTAAAATGCAAGATAATGTCTATTTTGTTGCATAACAGGCATACACAAGATACAAGAAATCTTAAAGACGACATACGGAATTCAGAAAAAGAAACTGAAGATTTTAATGAATTGAGTTTAGCGTCCATGAATGAAACAGACAGCTTGAGTTTAACGGATATCAGCCACTCAACAGATATCAATCAAACATTCAGTGAATCGAATAGGGAAGCAAAGGGGTAATTTACTTCAAGTATTTTTCCACAACAAGTTCAGTTGATCGCAATCTTTTAACAAAGTATAGTCTCTTAAATATCGTAAAATTGTAGGAAAAGCAATCTAAATCGTCAATATGTACGAACATAAATGATTTTCCTTTACAACAAATACATATTTTTATTTAGAAATGCCTCATCTTACAAAAAACACCCCTCATTTCATTCTAACCTGTGCTTTAGACCACCTGGACGCAAAGAGCACATGTGTATAAATACCACATTATTAATGTCCTCTTTTTATTTCCTTCGTTCCAATCACCACGGGTATTTTGCACATTCTAAAAGTGACTAATCATGCTCCAAAGACCGTTAAACTGAGACTAGAGACCAGTCTCAAATCTCAAGTGTCTGATTGGTTGAAATAAGGACCGGTTTTTTTAATGGACCAATCAACAGCTAGAGTTTCGAGACCAGTATTCAACCTCACTTTTATTATCTTTTCCCATGTATGCCTTTTTATTAAATTATATGAATATTGCATTTTAAAGCGACGATGATTCTTCTCGTCTGGAGGACACGTTAATACCGATGTTAACGAAGATATGGTGTCAAACCATCAGTGACAATGGAAACTCTCAGGAGTCGAAAGACCCAATGTCTATGCTAGATGACCTCGAAAGATGGATTGACGACAATAAAACCTTCGTAAGAAGGTGAATTTTAAACAGTATAGGCTTTGTGTTATGTTTGCATTAGCAAAAAAAGTAAAACCACTCAGGAACTGCCACTCAGAAACACATACCCCTACGCACCAAGAAAGCAGAGAGGAACAGCGAACAAACACGTTATGGAAAATTAAATTCATAGATGTACATTGTTTTTTTTTAATATAAGTTAATGTATTGGACAGGTGTTCGATTGAATACCTACGTCTCCGGATACATGTCTGAATAACTAAAGTCTGTTAAAAATGTGAGATTAAGTCCATAACAATGTCATGCAGTTTGTTGGCTTCATTATGGCCCTTTTACCACAAGATGTATCCATTGAACGATTTATATAAAACAACAGATAGCACAATTAAAAAATGTTAGGTATTCGTGACATTAAGTAGAAAATGAGCATATAATTTTCAAGTATGACACCGGTATCTTAAATTTTGGTGAAAAAAATACTGAGATATTGTGACACCCAACGTGAATTCTACTTCTGTATTGATAAGCTTCACAAACAGGGCATGTGCATATTTTCAGCTAATTCTCGCTAAATGTTTTGTACTGCGTTATCTTTAAATGTTATAAAGTTTGATTTGGGAAAATTCTTTCTAGAGCTGTTTCTCGGCAACGTTTGAAACTCAAAGCTTAACTAACAAGAGAAACGGGCGTGTTTCATTTTATTTGTTGCTGGGTGACTTTTTCAGAGTTATAAAATTGTGTGTATACATTTATACGTGTAAACATTTTTAATATTGATACGTAATGAAAACACCAAGATTCTTAGCATTATGAAAAGTTTTGATTTGTATGATTTGTAGCCTTGAGACAATGTCAAACAATATCCAAGAATTGTGCAGTCAAGTGCACATGGACTTGATAGGAGAACAAACTGACACTGGTGTTAAAAATGCAACGCTCGAGTGCTTGAGATGTTCGCTCGAGACATTAAAAAAGTAAGTCTTATTTTTTATATATTTTACAATGCTACCGTGTATGATGTGCCACTTCGTGCATAAAGGTTTTGTTTAGTCAATCATTTCTGTAATTAATTACGCCTTATTGTAATTCCATGCTCTCGTTTCCTCTCTACTTTTTGGCTGTGTGAGGAGGCGGTGTCTGTTGGATGTGGCCATTCCTGATATGCATATTTCAATTTCTTTGAAAGCCGTTGAGTAAGATATTTATATTTTTGAAAATATTCAGTTGCACTCAACATCAGGCTAGTCGGCGTGGACAGAAATATGCATTTCCATTGCTGCTCATGGACAGGCTCAATCAAACCGAGCCTGCAATATTTTGAAATTTGTCGTGTTCGTTGGCTTTCAAAGTTCCTTTCCATCGATTATCAATTTGTCACATTTTTATATTGACAGACTTGGAGCCCTTTCGCCTCAAATCAAGGTATTGTGCTCTAAATTGCACAATGCATTAATTGAAGAGGAACATGAACCACGTTCATCTATTGCTTGCCTTGAAGGCAGCCTCACAGCGTTACAGAAGTAAGTAAGCTGAACTTTGAATATTGTTAAACAATTTCTTATTGAGTATGCAGTATATTCTGTGGACCAAGAAAATTTACCCTCTTTACCATATGCTTCTAAAAATGTTTTATAGTTGTTCAGAATGCGTAAACAAAGTCCGATAAAAGTAGTTCTTTAAAGATTTGGACCCACTTTCTATTCTATCTATAAAACGATACGATAATTTAGAAAGGCAGCATTCCAAGAGTCAAAAGGAAGTCTTCTACTAGACTATGGAAACTAAAAGATTCTTTCTTGATTTTGCATACTTAAAGTTAAACATCATCCACATTGTGTTCATTTTCAGTATTTGCAGCTAGTTATGGTCAACTCCCGAACTTGGCACTAGTTAATTAACTGCGGAGTGTTTGTATTCTTAATAAATTATTCGGTTTTTTTTGTTTGATAGAATTCATTCATGTTTGAACAAAAGAATGTATAAATAATTGAATCTAACTGAGCATCAACCGTTTTTAAGTGCGGAGCCAGCAACTCAGGAAGTAGAGAAGGCAAAACAGGTTTGTAACCGATGTTTAAATGATCTCAATGGTACATATTCAACGATGTTGGAAATCTTTGAGTGTACAGTGTCATCAAATGTTGAACACAACGCGGAGAACACACCAACATGGATGCACGGGCTTATTATTGTTGTGAAGAAAATCAATAAAATGGTACAAGAAAGTCGAGAAAGGTATGATAAAAAATCAATGTTTAAGTTTTTTTATTATTAATCGCTTTAGATTTCAAATTAAAATAATCTATCCTTCAAAATAACATTACATTATTTGCAGCAGGAGCCAATAATGATTTGTTAAGAAAGTCATGAGCGCTTTATTTCAAATTGCTAAAATAAAAGTGAAATTGTGATAGTAATAAAGCTTCGCACTGCGACCAATGTGCGCGCCGGTGGAGCTCCTGTGGCGTTGAAGGAGAGTTTAGTGTGTTTTATGACGACTTTAAGGCGGCAGCAATGCGCTCTTTTCAGAACAACGAGCGATGGCGATTGTTTTCAAAGTCGGTCGGCGTTCTATGCAATTCTAACGCGTCTACTGGCAATCCCACTTTGTTGATGCGACGATGTCTGCGATCGTACTGCGCGGACTTTGGTGTTCTAGATTTTTCTTGGAAATGTTTAAAGCTGAGACCTTTTCTTAATCTACTGTTTTTCTTAAATAAACGATTACATAATGAGTTGGTTTAATGATAAACACCATAAACTGTTAAATGTTCAAAAACTTGTGAAATTATTTAAGGTTATCGGAACATGCTATTGACAGTCCGATAGACACCCCGCCAAATACCTATAGTGTCCCAGATCGTCCCACCCAACTTGCTGAAAAGTACTCTAAGCTGTATGACCAAGCATGGACAGATGCTTATGCGAATCTGGAAACAACTACAAAAGGCGCAACAGAACACACTCACACACAGATCTTACTCGATATTCTATCAGTAAATGTTTTTATTCGATATACTTTCTGTCTGAGTTTATTCCGGTAAATATAACTATATATTTTGATGAAATAATGTTAGATGGAACAAATCTGTGGCAAATACTACGTACAATATACTTCCTTATAATTTTTCTCGGCAGGCACGTGCATCAACATTTGTGTTACATTTATTCAGTTTTATTCGCTAAACTTGTATATTAAACAAACAAACAAACATAAAGACAAATGTAATATTCGTCACCTAGTGAAAAATCGGTATAACTCCTTCTAACTTTTCATGTTACTTACATGTATGCCATTTTTGCACTAAGGAGATCATATACATGTATTTATTACAGTTTTATTGGGTTTCGTTGTGTTCGTTTTTCTTCTCCCTTTTTCAAATTTTTCATCGAGATGTCTTAGTTCTAGCGGTTTCAACATTGACTTAAGTGTCGTTCCAAATATGCCGACTGCGTTTAAAATCTTGATTTTAAACTTGTTTGTGAGTGATGCTTGTAAGTCATTCGTACATTTTCATTTGTTTTAGCAATCATACCGGGAGTGTGCAGATATATCGAAGCAGCAGCAACTGAAGTTAGTTAAGACATTGACAGAACTCACAGACTTGGAAAAGAAATCTAAGGTAACTTTTTATCAAAAGTTAAGACAAATGGCTCACATGGGATATCAGACATAAAATAATGGGTTACAGTAAACGAGACATACTCATTTAGGTACAAACGTGACCACAAATTATTGGGTGATTAGGGCAAGCAAATAAAATATGGAAGAAAAACATGTAATAAGCATTGGCTTTTACTTTCTGAAACTTGTAGTACTAACTTGAATTAATGACATAGACAGCTGGCCGCGAAAGGATAGCGTGTTTTACGTCTATATACCCAACCTTAAAAAATATTCTAAATGTTAGAAGTCGAGTTTTATATCCATTTTTTAATAGAAACGACGTTGCAATGTTTCTAAAAAACCTTTTCGAACTTCGTCTGAATAGATATTTGGGGTCGCTAAGGACGAATTGGTCGCCTAGGTAAGCCATTAACGAAATCCGTGTCTTCACATGGATCCCATTTCGATGTCATCACATGGGTTACCACTTTTTGCACTATCGGCTCATTACATTCACCTCTGTTATAGGCTGGCACTACTTTCAAATACTTTTACTTTAATTCAAAGATACAGGTCACCAATTACATTTACAATAGCGTGGATTTCTTCGGCTTTTATGAAAGATATTGAAGATTTCAGTCATTTTTTTTACCTCAAGCTTTCAAATTCATAATTTATGACTGTATAAAATAGGGCTGTCGAGTTTGGTCAAAAATTTTGACATTGAGCCTTTCGCAGAGATGTAAAGTGAGTGTAAGGAACTACAACTCTGCGAAGGAGATTGATGGGTTACGTCAATAGCAAGCATTATGATCAAATAGATATTTATAGCGCACACATTCTAGAACAGTTCCCATCGGGAGCCCGTATGATTGGTTTTTAATCACATTTCTTTTTATAGCAATTTTTACTAAAAATAGTTATTAACTTTTTTCATTATCATATATTCTGACAAACAATATTTTGACAAACAATTATTAATCTTAATTGCTGATATGAAGTTTAATCATTTATAAAATGTCAGTTCATTAATTAAATGGAGGTGTATTTCTTTTCTGAAGGGAAAGGGTTCCGTGGAGGTTAAGCTTTCAGCACTGCAATCTAAGGCGATGGCCGAGATGAGAATACAGAGCTCTGACATTTTCTTAAAGTCATTGAAATCTGTAAGTATTTAGATAATTTTTTCTTGCATACTGGATAAGTATTTCCGCGTGTTTTACCGGGGAAAGAAAATCTTATCTTTTCCCTAGGGAAAAAGATAACGTTCGCGTGCTACACGAGTGACGTCACGTCTTCAAGTATCTGACTTAATTTACTCAAGTTAGTGACGTCATTTAGAAAATAAGTTTTACGTTCACGTCGATATTTCAGCGTAAGGAAAGAAAAATTAGTTTGTATACATGTACACAAATGTTATAAACAGTAAAAGGTATGCCAGAAAAAGTATCTTGCATGGGACATTCGGTGAAGATGGAAACATCTGTCACCTCGGGTGAACTGTTTTGGCGTGAACTCGGCAGAGCCTTGTTCCCGCAAAACAGTTCCCCTCGGTGACAGATTTTCCCATCTTCACCTGACACTCATAGATGATACTTATAATGTTGTAGTGATCGTTATAGGCTTGACTTGGACTGAAGGTTATAAAGCTGAGATTAGAAATTCAGCCAATCAGATGCTTGAGATTTGAGACCATGCTCAGTTTCATAACCTTGTTTAATAATAACAGTCTTATACTCTTGCTCTGATTGCTTGGTCTCAAATGTAAAATATATACATACGCAGTCAGTATAATTTTACCAAATAAGAATAAAGCGGGTTATTTATATCACGAAATATCTGTTGTTTATGCAAACCATTTATTGATATTTAAAGCATGTTTCAACATCAATTTCGAAGGCAATTTAAGTGTTTATTGGTAAGGGTTTGCTAAAGTTTTCGATTTTCTAAATATAAAATGTGAATGGCTAATCAAAGTCAAAGATAACCCAGGATTTGTCATTTTTACTGACGTACCAGTTACGTTCAACCCGGGGCTGGTAGCATAGGAATATAAGCAAGTCCTACAGTGTTTATATTTTTTTCGTACTCGTTGACTTTCAAAGTTCTAATTTCATTTTTTTGTGTTTTGCCTGATCTGTAGATACCGTGTACTACCGGGTATTTATTTTAATACAAGTTATCCTATACAAACAATTATTGCATGTGTTTCTTTCAGTATTTTGAAGTTAAATATGGAAAGGACAGTAAGAAAAAACGCAGTAGCTGGTTCGACAAAGGACGTGTACAATCCTACACCATGAAATGCATCAAGCTCTGCTGGTTGATGCAAGTTCAAGCTCCGCCGCTTTACATTGATTTGGAAGTCAAATATGGTGACCAGTTTGATACCAACATGTTTAAAGAATACAAGAAAAGCGGCAACAAAATAGACTTTATAGTGTGGCCACCTCTATTTCTTCACGAGGGAGGCCCTGTGCTCTGTAAAGGCGTTGCGCAGGGCATATAAGATACATAATAGACTTTACAGTGTGACCACCTCTATTTCTTCACGAGGGAGGCCCTATGTTGTGTAAAGGCGTTGCGCAGGGCAAATAAGCAACATAATAGACTTTACAGTGTGGCCACCTCTATTTCTTCACGAGGGAGGCCCTATGTTGTGTAAACGCGTTGCGCAGGGCAAATAAGCAACATAATAGACTTTACAGTGTGGCCACCTCTATTTCTTCACGAGGGAGACCCTATGTTGTGTAAACGCGTTGTGCAGGGCAAATAAGCAACATAATAGACTTTACAGTGTGGCCACCTCTATTTCTTCACGAGGGAGGCCCTATGTTGTGTAAAGGCGTTGCGCAGGGCAAATCAGCAACATAATAGACTTTACAGTGTGGCCACCTCTATTTCTTCACGAGGGAGACCATATGTTGTGTAAAGGCGTTGCGCAGGGCAAATAAGCAACATAATAGACTTAACAGTGTGGCCACCTCTATTTCTTCACGAGGGAGGCCCTATGTTGTGTAAAGGCGTTGCGCACGGCAAATAAGCAACATAATAGACTTTTTAGTGTGGCCACATCTATTTCTTCACGAGGGAGGCCCTGTGTTGTGTAAAGGCGTTGCCCAGGGCAAATAAGCAACATAATAGACTTTACAGTGTGGTCAACTCTATTTCTTTACGAGGGAGGCCCTATGTTGTGTAAAGGCGTTGCGCAGGGCAAATAAGCATCCTTATAGACTCTATATTGTGGCCACCTCTATTTCTTCACGAGGGAGGCCTTGTGCTGCGTAAAGGCGTCGCCCAGGGCAAGTGATCATGAAAAACAAAGTTGTGTGTTACTATCTCAGAATCTCTATTTTATTTTCTATAAGTGATGATCTCTTGCTTTAGTATCAAGAAATTTTACACACTATAAAAAACTCCTTAATAAGGATTTATTTTCGACTAGTTATATCACAACTGTGTTGTTTATGTCGTGTGATAGAGTTTGAATGCATATTATTAGAGGGTAATTACTTCTGTTGTGGAACCTATTGGGGGAAAGTGTGTGGTTGGTGCACCCTAGAAACTGGTTTAAAACCCCAGTGGCAAATTTGTTTGCCACTGACCGTTTCAAGGCGATAACCCCTCCCCTCGGGTACTCAATTTTGTTGTGGTGTCTGTTTTGAAAAATATCATTTTATTAACCATGCTCTCTCTCTCTCTCTCTCTCTCTCTCTCTCTCTCTCTCTCTCTCTCTCTCTCTCTCGCTGTCTTCCGAGTGTGACAGTTCCTGGTATGCATATTTCACTTTTTTTCTAAATACTTTTTGATTTGAGTGAAACCTTCTTTCGATTTATTTACATGAGCCAGCAGTGTATAAATGGAAAATAAAAACCATGCAAAAATTGTAGCTGTTATTGACTATCGTCCAATAAACAGTTTTTACCTTTGGCATCAGAACAAATATATACCTATCGCATATGAACAAAGCAGGTTGATCTATAGCGAATAAACAAACTACGTTGACCTTGATCATATGAACAAAGAACGTTGACCTATAGCATATAAACAAATTACGTAGACCTATAGCATATGAACAAAGAACGTCGACCTATAGCCTATGTACAAAGTGCGTTGACCTATAGCATATCAACAAAGAACGTCGACGTGTAGCATATGTACAAAGTGCGTTGACCTTTAGCGTATGTACAAAAAAACGTCGACCAATATGCATATGAACATATTACGTTGACCTAAAGCATATGTACAATGTGCGTTGACCTTTAGCATAGGAACAAATTACGTTGACCTGTAGCATATGGTCAAAGAACGTTGACCAATAGCATATGAACAAATTACTTTTACCTATGGCATATGAACAAAGAACGTTGACCTATTATAGCATATGAACATATCAACAAAGAACGTTGCCGTATATATCATATGAACAAAGAATGTTGACCTGTACATATCAACAAAGAACGGTGGCACATAGCATATGAACAAGGTACATACATTGAGCATCGATTTTCCCCCTGTTAGAACCATTTTAGAAAAAGTCTGCAAAAACTAAAATAATGACTGAAAGCAAGCGTGTATATTAGCCGTACAGGTTAGGTTTTGTGTACGTTGTTAATGAGGTTAATGAGGTAAGTGTCAATATTTTCTGGAAAACAAACTTGTACAAATTGACTCTTTTAGCAACAAACTGAATGCCATATGCCCTAGGGGAAAACACGATTCTTTGCGCATGCGCACTTAAAGGCAGACGAGCGAGCTTATGTAAAACATTTGAAAGTACATTGAATAGATATTTAAATTATGTTAGTACAACAAAAAAGGCTGTACTGAAAATGATGCATTAATTCTTAGTACAACATGTTACATTTCAAAATGTTGTTTACACAACGTGCAATTTTTCCATGATATATTTCATTTTTCCTACAACACGCATAGTTAAACGCATTAAATTTAAAACCAACGTTGTGAGCTATAAATGGGCTACATTTTTTTATTTCACAATTACATTAATAGTAACTTATTTGAATACCTATACACTATAAATATCATGTAAACCTATAACCGAAAAACAACAACATGACTTAGTATTGAAAGTTTAAGAAGAGGTACTTTGTTCATAGGTTGGATCGGAATATATATTCTACTTTAATGATTTACTATAAATCATTTACTTCTTTTTTCAATTATATGAAATTAGGCTAACGCTGATGGATCCGCTATTTATCCTGCAGATCAAACCCGGTTTTCATTAGGAAGATGACATATCCTAGCAACCCCCGGGGACTGGTTACCCAGTGTTCCACTCACTTCATGAAAGCGCCTCTTACATTGAAAGGATTGTGATGTAGTTCAATTTGTAATTTCTCTGTTTGTGGACTCCCCGGAGATGATAGTGTTAATTTCATCTGTTCTTTTGCATGCAAAAGTTGTATCATATTAACTAATGTTAATTATTATAAATGTATTTATTGAAAATTGCAAATTAAGTACGATGCCTCTATCGGCAGATTCTTGACTGTGGTGAACGGTGTCTAACTTTATTTTAAATAGTTAATGTGTGTAGGTCTTCACAGAATATTTGGATTTTAAGTGCTATTCCTGCTGGTTTATTGCTTTGCTTTATGCTTATTAAATTTTGGCTTAGCTGCCGTTATGATTATTTCATTCAGTTGAATGCGTTAAATGGTCGCTGTGGCGTACTAAACTGAAGACGTTCGCTGGCTGTGTTTTTCTCGTGAATACTGTTGTTAAAAGAAAAGACATTAAAACCAAAACTCAGTTCGTGTGAACGACATTATTTGTTGTTGTTGTTTTTTACATAAACCACTGGACGGACATTGGTCATAATTGCACTGTGGCTGTTCTCGTGTCTGGCGGTCTCGTGGTCGCATTGGAAAGACGTCATCCCAAGAATGCGGTTCGAGTCCTTTCGAAATATTACCTCTTAAAACTATTGCAAGTTCTGAGACAAGTTCGGCGCAAGTATTCCAGAAGAATAAAATGTGAAAATGGTGATTTATGATCTTTTCATGATGGATTGACTGTAATATAATTTTATTTCAAACTCTTTTATTAACTGACTCTAAAACCAATTCATCATTCTAGTAAACCAGGATTGGCAGAAATATGACCATATTAACTGTATTCATAGTCGTCAGTGTGTACGAGGAATGCGCTGTAAATGGAACATTATAAAGACACCGGCTTAACAAGAACATATATAATATAGGCGGCTAATAGATAATATCATAGTTCAGATATATATCGCCGCATGCTGAAATTACTGGAATTTTGTTAATAATTTTACATAGATTTTTTCACATAATGTATACAAAAATATCAAGAAAGAGCTGTATTATAATGCTGTAAAACGCAGGATGCATCTTCTGAGATAATATTTTAGGATTAAGAACTAAATAAATGGCTTCTTTTAAAGAGCCGAAGATTCACGGGGATTACCGGATTACGCGGTAGTTTAATGCATTTGGTCGTCATTGATAAAGGTTATCAGAAATTGATTTTTTAGATAGTAAGGAAACGAAAGCGTTCGCTCTAAGACTGAAACCATTCGGAATCGGTTTTATTATTATCTGCAATACTTAAGAAGGTGTAAAGTTTCGCGGACATTGTGACAGCCGGACAAGTTGGATTTCTACGGACATCTACTTTACTACCGCATTTTCAAGCGCTTTAAGACAAGGGGTTAAGTTTTTCAGGAAATAAGGATGTTAAAGATGATAAATTTCGGATGTTCTCTGTTTTTGATATTTGAATATATTCTGTTAATATTAACGACGGAAGTCAATCTTGAGGATCGGTTCAAAGAATTTGACCATTTCGTCAAGCATTCGGTTAAATGCCGGAACATACCGAGCCTGTCCGTGTCCCTAGTTAAGGACGGAGATGTAGTGTTTTCCAGAGGCTATGGCTTTGCGGACCTTGACGCGGGGGTAAAGGCTACGGAACACACACAGTTCTGTATCGGCTCGTTGACCAAGGCCTTTACCACAACCGTTCTTGCTGATATTCTATCCAAAAACTCGTCGTAAGTTGATTGCTTCATTGTTATAATTAGTTTATATTAAAATTTCATCGAATAGCTGTTTCTTTTGAAACGGATGAAAATATTAGAAATTCCTTAATATAAAACAAGTTTTGATTCTTTTCAAATATTAAAATACCTACGTATATAGTAAAAAATTGTGTTGTGTTTTTTTCTCGAAATCCAGTTTTATTTTTATAAAATTATTTATGAATTTTAGTTGATTTGGAAAAAACAACTATTGCATGCGCTGAGACTATGAGTACATCACAAGCAGTAACCAAACTTCTATAAAAGGTGCGCTTAAATTAATTAAAGGAAGCCTTTCTACGTTGTTTTATCCATAATGCAACCAACCGGATTCAACATGGTATTGCGTAAACAGTTGATGATAGGTCAAAACGGTTTTTTTAAAAATGTAGAAATCTTTCTAAATGATGATGTTTCTGTCGTCGTATTCTATATCAATTTTATGGGAGTGTGTTTAAGAAGATAAATCAATATTATATTATTCTTTGTTTATTCATCTATCGTTATAACTATTTGAGTAGGTTAAACGTTTATTGGGGCAAATTTTTTTCAACAGTTTAAAATTATATTTAATAAATTCATATGTTAATAATTATATTTTCATAAAACCGCTTTAAATATATGGACAGGTATAATTTGCATTTGTTTAATCAGCCAACATATTTTAAAAGTATATTAATTAATAAACGTTGACATTTTTTTAAAGTTTGTGATTTTTATGAAAAAGTAGATAAGGTAATTGTAACATTAAACAAAAAAAAGATTTAAAATAATATTTGTCAAATTAGCTTGTAACATCTATTTAATATCTCATTAAATTGATAATCAATTTATATGCTGGAAAAACATCTACACACTGTAATGAAACGATTCAAAAACATTACATACAAAATAAATTGTCAATGCCATTTGCTAAATGATTTAGCGCAAAAAGCAGCACGGGAAATTATTCTTTTAATAACTGATGGTAACACAGCACTGGTCTATGACTATACAAAAATTGTATGAAAACGTTAAAATCCAACTATAAGCAGGCATCTGTGTTTTTCTTGTCGCAAATTTCTGAAAGTTTTGTCTGAAAGCGTAACAATTGTAATATTAACAATCGTCATGTAACTGTAATACACGCAGGGATTACATTGCGATAAAAGATAAAAGAAGTGCAAAATAAAAAATCTTTGACAACGGGAATCCCTTCTGTCCTTGTGACTGTGTGTTACTTGATCACATTTGAGTGCAATAGGTTTGGAAAAACAGAATTTTCACGAAACCGGTATTTCATTATGTGAGACAATTGTTTTTTACCAGCTCTCTATTATTTATCAATCAGTAGCTCTTATTTACTAATATTTTGCCAGATTATGTTAGTCCATTAAAGATGTTATTATATAGAAAATGGATATTTACCTACGAATGTCAAACAATAGCTGGTTATTGTTATGAGATGGTCCAAGGAAATATGAAATATCGTGCATTATCGTGGCCAGTGCTATATCTTATTTGAGACAACTATATAGAAAGGGAGTATATTTGTAGAGAAAAAATCGGTCACATAAGAATCAGTTGACTATCATGTTTTCTGTAAGCTAATTTCAGTGTGGAACCATAAAATATCAAAATCATACTTTTTGTTAAGCTAATTTGCAATTATTAAATAAATGTTTATCACGTGACTGTCTACTAAGCGATACCAAGTCAAAGTCAAAGTTCTTTATCCCGTACAGTAAAAGACTTGGGCGGTCCGGCAATCCACCGAAGGGATTGTGAATGTACTATATGGTAAAAGATTAAAAGGGAACCGGAAACCACCGAACATGAAATATGAAAATATTGCAGGCTCGGTTTGATTAAGCCTGTTCATGGGCAGTAATGGAAATGCATATTACTGTCAAAGCCGCGTAGCCCCGGGTTAGACGCAGTTTAATTATTACATAAGTAAAACAGTTTAAGAGTACTTTCACTGTCATCGCAAGTGAGGGACGGAAATGGAAAAGCGTTATTAATTCATAAAATATTCAGGATCGATCTGCGAATTCAAAACCACTGCGAAATTTAGAATTAAATTTTAAATTATATTATCGACAATTGAAAACCATTGAATTTTAGAACCCATTAAACGCTAATTAACACACATCCGCAAAGATTAATATCCACGAAAATAGAATCCTTTACTAATGTTAATGAAAACACATATATTTATAGGACACGTTTTTAAAATATTCGTGCATAAGTTATAATGATATGCATTTTACTATGAATTGAGTTTTCAATCAAACCCTTTTTTCATAAACTTTAATATTTTTCATAATCTTGAATAAGATGTTGAAATTCCATTGAAGAGTAAAAAAGACAAGTTTGAAACAAAAAGTAGCCTTTCAAGTTTTTTTAAACTTTTTTTCATTTGTTAAAAAGCTGGAATAGATACCATTCTCAGATGTCAGCAATATGATTAGCTGAAATTGGGGGCTGTCTCAAAAGTGGCCAATATTCAGTTTGGGATCTTAGACAGGTTTTCATTCTCACTTTTATAACTTTGTCGTCGCGCGGCTATTTTACTAAATCTTTATTTCTAAAAGTTGTGTTACAAATTATGGCAATTGTTTTCAGTCTGTCATGGGACACCCGCATCAGGG
Organism: Corbicula japonica; assembly: GCA_038501625.1. Lineage (NCBI taxonomy): Eukaryota > Metazoa > Mollusca > Bivalvia > Venerida > Cyrenidae > Corbicula > Corbicula japonica. The sequence goes on from JAZAYU010000032.1 coordinate 4,443,459, forward strand.
ATATTCTAGGACCACGATTTGAGCTCAGCGATCAGATTCGAACACAGCATGCCAATATCCGTGACCTTCTGGCTCACAAGATGGGATTTCCTTCCAACTTCCACCCTCTGTTAGTTGGGTTCCCGGCCAACACAACCAGGAGCGACTTAGTACAGTAAGTTCACGTTTGTTTTCTTGATTATAAGGTGTCTTGGTTATGTTTAAGAAGTTTCTCAGAATAAATATTTTGCATGAAATCTCAGCTAGATAATGAATAGATTGCGAGCAAGTCATGACATCTCAAGTGATCAGGGCCGGAGGTTACAAAACTGAGATTTGAAACCAGTCCCAAATCTAAAGCATCTGATTGGTTGAAATGGCGACCAGTCATGTTTCCCATTCTCAGTTTTATAACCTTGGGACCGGATAATGTATCTCCACTACAAAAGTTTACTGTGTATGCTCTGTTATTCGTGGGTATACAATTTCGTGGATTTCCATTCGACACCATTTTCATGTTGTCTTTTTTTAACTCGATCTCAATTTTCTTAACTATATTTATGTTTTACTCTTATTTTCGTGTTTTCGTGATGGTTTTAAATTCGTGGATCGATCTGCCAACGAAAGCCACGAAATTATTACCCCACGAATATAACTGATTTCACAGAAATTGTGTCAAACAATGACAACCTATTCGAACAATTTAGACCCACATCTGCCGGGCAGTCTGATCAGGCTCCAGACTGTTCAGAGAAGCATTCTACCTAGACAACAGTTTAGATACTTTTCTGACTTTAACCCAGTTTGACCAGGAACTACACTTACCTCAAAGTCAAAATTTCCTAATGTTGCGGCACGTAGTCACTTAATAAGCAATGATAATAACCCTGAAGAAATTATGAAGACATTTTAAGGAAAAATGATGGGTCTATTACGAATCGTGATTTTAGCTTATTTTACTTTCCGCCCTTTCTTTTAAATGTCAGACGCAGAATTAGCATTTTACTTAACACTCCTTACATTTATCCGTGCCCGGGAGGTGTACGGATTTGTTTCTCAGTATAATTACAGTAAATTATTTCTTATCAAATATTGGTATATGTAACTCTTTCCAAAATTAGGCTGTTCCTGCCTGTATTTTGTTATAACATCATTATTCATAATTGTAATGACTGGACGTTGGTCCGGTATAATAAAATAAGCATCACAGCCAAGCGAGTTTGAGAGTGCATAATATCAACCTCTGTCAATATTTCTATCACTGGTTGGAAATATAGCCTGACTGTATGCCTTGTAGGGCTTTGAAAAGTTTTTTTTTATTCTACCGAACCAATACAACATGTGGGAATCCAGCTATGTGACAGTCAAAATTGTTAAATGGTTGAACATGTGATTTTTAGTAGGAATGGGTTCGTCAGGGATAATAGAGCCTACAAAATTTCAAGGTGGCATAACTCACTGCCTATAATATATGTATAAACATATTTTCTGCAATATTTTTGTGATTTGTTGAAAACGACAACATTGTATTTGAAAGTTAATTTTATGACGGGCAACCAAACTTATATTTCTTTTTTTTGTCAAGAAAACTGCAATACATGCCGGCATGTAGCGAATTTCGACAAAAGTTCCACTACAGCAATTACATGTACATGCTGGCAGGTCACGTGGCGGAAGTGATTTCTGGGGAGTCTTGGGAGGATTTGGTGGTCAATCGTCTCCTTGACAGACTGGGCATGCGCAGTACCGGCTTTGTGGATAATGGTCTGGACCTAAACAACATCGCCCAGCCTTACGCCGCGAAAAACAATAATATTGTACCCGTCGACAAAGAACTCCTTTTGTAAGATCATAATCATTTTGTTAAACAGCCTTTAACTCGATAAATACAAAATATACATCTAGTTGATAAATTATTAATATCCAATTATAAAGTTCGAGTTCATGAAATTAATGTTTGTATCATGTGCATGCAAGCAGAGTCTTTTGATCAACAAACTCCGATTCAAGACACTAATAATAAGAAAGACTTTATAATGACAGCAAAAATACTTGCAAATGTGCTCCGCTGGCCACAACATGCCAGATCATCATTAATTAGCTTATCATCGTCGCATTGTCAAACAAAAAAGTTAGGTAGACCCACTGAATGGCCTTCGCATGATTAGCCCCATAATCAACGTGTTTCATTCTACTACAGGACGGTGTCCCCATCCGGACCAGCCGGTTCCCTTTACTCAACTGCTAGTGACATGGCAAAATGGATGTTATTTCACCTAAGAGGTGGTAAAGACGGACATGGTGACCAGCTGGTTAACCCAGTATGGTTGCAGGAAACCTACCAGTCTCAGATGACCCATCCCTTCCAGGAAAAAGATTTGACCAGACCTACCTATCCGATAAGTGATGCCACCATATCATATAACATGGGATGGATGACGTCATTGTATAGAGGTTCGGCTTTTTATCGATAAGCTCTTTTTAGGAACTTTAGTGGTTGTGATTATATTTTATTCAATTGAATTGAATTGTTTTCAAATTTCTATTAATTGAATTCTTATTTACATTATTTTATTCCTTGTGCCCCACAATCATAAGGGGTAGTTTGTGTCAGCTTTGTTTTAAATAACATAGTTTATCAGGTGTAAATGCATTAGTTTTTTGTTGTTCTTTTTTTTAAATTAACAAGAAATTGATTATTCTACTGTATAAATGGTCTACTATTTCACCTTTGCGGCTAGTTCGTGCATTCATCAATAATTTCATGAGTAGGGCCTAGTGGTTAACATATATAACACATATCATTGAAGGTTACCGCAAATTATGGCATTCAGGTGGAATCGTAACGTTTGTCAGTCAACTATGGATGTTTCCTGATGTGAATGCCGGTGTGTTTGTATCTACCAGTGGCCCATTGTCATCCAGCGTATCGACCACTGTAAAGGTAAGATATCATTCATTGACAAATATTCATGATGAAATGAACGCTGGTGTGTTTGTATCTGCCAGTGGATCATTGTCGGCAACTGTAAAGAAAACCATCGTTTGCAGTATGTCAGCCAGTGAAATAAACGATGGTGTGTTTGAATCTGCAAGTGGGTCAATTTCAGCCAGCGTGTCGACCACTGTCAATGTAAGACATTGTATGCAATATTTGTCTGTCAATAGAAAAACACTGGTGTGTTTGTATATTCATTCTAGCGGGTCCTTATCAGCCAATGGCTTGACCACTGTCAACCGAAGCGAGGGTAATCGTTCTGTTATATTGCAGTTTGTACGAATGCCTGATGATTGCTGACAATATTAGATATCATTACATTAATACATTAACAAGCAAATAAATTCTTGTTGACACGTATTCAATAATTGTTAACAATATTGTGGGACTAAGACATTATGCTAGCTGATTGACTGCGGCGCTTCCGGCATAGACGCCAACCTCACAACTGGCCTGGACCAACGGAGACACTACTGCTTTTACCCGCTCATACCCTTTCTATACATATATCTTTACTAAGTTAAAAACGGGGAGAATCTTTCGCTACTATTTATTTCTTTTCAGAACATCGCCGCTCGGGCGTCGGACATGTTACTGGGTTTAGAGCCATGGTTAAATCTGACAACCACGTGTACCTCTCCGTCCCCGTGGGAGGCTTCAGAATCCCAAAACCTTGCAACAGCCGACGTGGACTACACATGGAACATAACGAGGCCGAAATCAGATTATGTGGGCATGTACGGGCACATGGGCTTTGGGAGTATTACCATCTATGAAGGGGAGAATAGTAATGTGTTACTAGAATACGGGAGATTTGGGAAAATGAAGGTTTTCTCGGTGTCATTGACAGATTTTATTGGCTACTACACAGACAAACTGTGGTTTATAACTAATTCAGATGGTCATACAACCCCGATTATGTTTAATTTTGTTATAGACTCTGACAATGAAGTGACTGGATTATTGTTCCCAATAGACTTTCAAGCGAATAAAACGTTGTTCACTAAAGGATCAGTGAATCATTCGAAAGATACTTCATCGGAGTCGCCTTATTTCGTTATTACCTCACAGTTTTGTCGCTCAAGGGCGCCGATCGTAGAAGGGCGTCAGCCAGGGTGTTTGTTTATCACCCTACTTGTTTTACTCCTTTTTTGCGATGTAAATATATCAAAGTGAGTCATGATAGAGGATATTTGCAAAATAAATCTGACTTAATATTGGAAAGGTCCGAATAGTGAAAATGGCAAATTCATCACTATGGCAATAAGTTTAAGAGTGTACTATTCTAACAAAACAAAGCAGTCAGCAACATGCGTGACTGCGTATCAACACGTGCACTAAGCGAAAAGAAACTTTCACGAAAACGTCCCAAATTTCAAACCAACATATACAAACATGTGGACGATTCAAGGTGACGTTGAACACCATGTTTGTGCAGCATTTGCCTCATACAACACAAAAGTGCCACTCGCTTCTTGTAGTGGTGATCATTGCTATGAAATATACAGAACGGTGTTGAACTTAGCAATGAATGTTCACATGTTTCTTGTACGTTCATTGCGTTGAAATTTGCAATGAATGTTCACATGTTTCTTGAACGTTCATTGCGTTGAAATTTGCAATGAATGTTAACATGTTTCTTGTACGTTCATTGCGTTGAAATTTGCAATGAATGTTCAAATGTATCTAATACGTCCATTGCGTTGAATTTTGCAATGAATGTTCACATGTTTCTTGTACTTTCATTGCATTGAATTTTACATTGAATGATCACAGATTTCTTGTAAGTTAATTGCATTGACTTATGAAATAAGTGTTCACAGGTTTCTTGTAAATACATTGCGTTGAATTTCACAATGAATGTTCACAGATTTCTTGAAGGTTAATAGCATTAAATTTAAGTGTATAATCTGTTAAATTTACAATTCAGACACATGGGTACGATTTCCAAATTTTAGATTGTACAACAAAATAGGAAGTAACCCACTCAGCTATAGGCTAATTACTTGTAAATAGTCCAGCAGATGTTCCTACTCGGGCTAGTCAGACAATGGCGGACACTAAATAGTCCCAATGTTTTTGCCTTTTGGGGGCATTAAATGGCTAGTATGGCCTGAAAGGAACATGTTAAGTAAATGAGATGCTTTTACTGACACACTGATAGCAAATTTATGTTTGAAAATGCAGTATATGAAAAAAGGCCCTGGTTTTAGGACGGCATATGTAAAACAGTTTTGAAGTTCACACAGAAGTGAAAAAAACAGACCACCAGTTTCAAGGCGTCAAATCTCTGTTAATTGATACATGACCCCTACTTTTCTTGCTGGAAATGGACAGTAGAAACAATTAGCTTTAAAAGCATGTAAGTTAGCCCTTATTAAAATAGTACCAGCTATGATTGCCAGCCTTTTGAAACATGTCATGTTTACTATAGTTTATATAGGGAAGTCTATTTACAGGTCTTACACCTATAAGAAGTACAAGTGGAGGGCAACATTTGAATATTTATATTGTCTGCAATGTTATTTTCCACTAAAATTATGTGCTGACCAATTTTAAGCAAATTTGAAAGTCAAAAATCAGTATAACTGTGTTACAGGAGGCAAACTTAGGTTTTAATTAGGTTTGAGGTCATTTTTAACTGTTTTTGCCTTAAAAATGCCATAATTGATACCCTGTGTGGCCCATTTTGCATGTGTTAGCTCAAAAAGTGAGTTGCTTTTATTAGATGAGATGTTTTACTATTATTCATAACCATGTTTTTGAGAAATTTGATGTTTTTCAATTTTTATTAGCAAGAAATGAATTCTTAGGTTTAGCCGCTTGGCCGCAAATGCGTACCAGAATAGGTGGTGTTGGAAAATTCCTCATAATCAGTTCATTTTTTGCTAACTGAAAGCTGAAACTTGGTAGATATATTGCAAACATAATATTATTGAATAAAAACAGAAAATATAAGATATTGAAAAACACAAGTTTTCTTATTGACCATTTCGAAATTAGTGTCTAAACTACGGAAGTCGGTATTTCCGTACAATCGGTCAGGGGGGTACGCGTATGTATGACGACATTGCAGCTATGCGTAAAATTAATCATATTTTAATTTTTTATTGAAATCAACAAACTTTTCAATAGACAGTTACTGAAAATGTAAAAATATACTAAATGGCACGAAAAATTATTTCTTTTTATGTAACTTTATCAGTTCTCTCAGTTAAAAATTGGGATAGCGACGTTAGCCTCGTCCGTGAATGTTGATAAAGAATGCGAAAATTTTACATTTAAGTACCTACATTAGATAATTTTTATGGCAAGTTACAATTTATAGTTAATTAAATCAAATAAAATGTTTAAATGTTTTCGCCAATTTCAACATTTAATCGTTGTAAAACATGTTTTTCTCAATACGCTCTATATATCGCCATTATCGGCAACCCCCCTGACCAAAGTATGATCGGTACCGGAAAACGGGCTAAAAGGGTAATTTCGAAATCAAGAATTGGACTTGCAGAGGGGAATTCTTACTAACGTTTTCGATTCGGTAAAACCCTCCGCAACAATTTTAAGAAATTTTATGTGCTGAACTGTGCATTGGTTTCTGGCATTTATTTTCGTTGTCTGTAAGTTTAAAAGGAATCAACAGAAATTATTCTAACCTATCGTGTTACTCATACCTAGTAAGACTGGCTGTGCAAATACTTCTTTGAAATACCTTTATAGAATTATTACTGCTTTTGAAGTATGCGTTGTTAAAACATTAAAACTGCAAATATCAAACAAAAAAGTGAAAATTAAGCAATCTAATTAAAACAACAGACAACTTATTTATTTTTGACTAGTCCGATGATCGCAGACCTGCAAGTTAATGGATTTTGTTATCTACTATGTGCTAAAGTCCTAGTCCGATCGTTCAGCTTTCCCGTACAGCCTCGTTGTTTTCGTTCGATTCGCGTTAACGGGAAGTGGTCAACTCGCCGTAACGGAAAGTAACTCGTACATGACTGCGAAACTTTTTATAGGAAAGCCCAGAATGTTCACAGATTGAATTCGTTGATAATCTGGAACAGAAACCTGTTTTTTAATTGATCGTTCATCTACTATGATAGAAATCGGAAGGTGTCAATCATATTACAATTCTCATTGAGGTTTCATGTACATATATATTTCAGAGTAAGTTTTTTTTTGTAAATATCACAGACATATCATTTTGTGACCTGTACATATATATGTTTGCTGTGAAATTTTATAATTAAAATAGCAAGATAACTTTGGTCTATGTTATATGTATTATATACCAGGTATGTGAACACACTTCTTTTTGATACATATGGCGTAAATCGTAAAGCGTAAATAACTTGCTTTACAGAACAAAATATCTGGGAAAATAAGCAATATTAAAAGAAACACTTTAAAAGACAAAAGTAATATAATAAGTACATTCAAAGAGGTGACCCAAACTAGAGACAAGTATCCTGCATCTTGTTCTATAAGAGTAATTGCAAGACCCATCCTCCATTTATCAAAATTTAAAGTAAATCGGGGGTTTTAGAGAGGTATACCACCCACCTTTAGGACACAAATCAGACCGTGTCCATAGAGATCCTTGTGGGATCATTCAAGTCTGCAATTTTAACAGAGTCTACACTTAAGACAAATATCTCCTTTTTGTCATGGTGTGCCAGATTTATACACAAAAACACAAACAAAATTGTGAAAAATCATGAAAATTTACTCCATAAAAGTGCATCTTTTATAACAGAAATGTATACTAGTAATCTATTTAAATAATTATATAACCTTTATTTCAAATTTTCAAACTTAGTTCATTTTTAATAATAATTACAATTCATTTGATCATACTTATTTTATTCTAATTCTGTATTTATTTAAGAAAAAAAAGACATTTCTTGGAAATTTTGAATAAAAAAAAAGTAACAAAGAGCTATTACTGACTTCCCTTTAGAAAGAATTTATGTTTAATAGTACATGTATTTCCTTCCAGACACTCATGCTTTATTAAATAGGAACACACAAATATATGAACAGACAATTTACATTTCACACTCTGCTCAATGAATGGCTTAATACCCACCATTAGCCGACATGACTCTAATGTTATGAAATTGAGCACAGCATTCTGTCTAAGATCTCAAGCTTCCCGATGGTCAGTTCTGAGACTGTTCAGTTTTCAACCAAATAGATTGCAGATATCTGAGACTGGTCTAAATTCGTGGTTTTATAACTTTAGGGCTTGGTGTTTTCATTAAAAACAAATTTAAACAAATGAAGTGTTTGCTTCCTTGAACGATTTCTTCTAAGACAGTAATTTTGTATGAAAAACAACAACAACAACAACAACAAAAATGGAACTCAACAAAGATTTAACAAAAAATGGAATTCCTTCGTATAGTCTAATATATAAATATGTTTGTTCAGGTATGCGACAGTTATCATAAGAACACCTTTTAATAATGCAAACATTTCAGAAATAGATCTCTACTTCTTTTATGGGAAGTTTGAAAGGTGTCTTGGAACAATTGAACCCGATTATAAAACTGAGATTGGAAAACAGTCTCAAATCTCAAGCATCTGACTGGCTGAAATAGCGACTGGTCGCCATTTCAACCGACCAGATGCTTGAGATTTGAGACTGGTTTCCAAGCCTCAGTTTTATAACCTTAGGCACTGACCTCCTTCTTGAATGACATCACAAAGTTGAGCAGAAGACAATGCTTATTATGCCTTTCATGGTAAAATGAGGTTATATAGTCAAACTACATAATAGAAGCTCAAAATATTTATCATGGGAAAATAATAGAAAATGGTGAATACATTACAAATGCATTACAAATAAAGTAATCCCAATCATTAAATATTAAAAACAAGACCTTACCCTCTATTCTCATTCAGTGAAGTGCAGTTAGTCCACAGTTTCAGTCTTTTTAAAATATGCTTATTAATGGGCACAATAGGAAAAAATAAGAGTCTATTTTGTTCCAGAGTTAAAAAGCCGAGAGTTTTTTAATGTGACAGAGTTCACCGGTCCAATAAATAAAATGCAAAAAACTGATACGTGTCAGGATCTGTCACTATATACAAGAATGGTTTAGAAATGAACATCATGGGGAGCTTGGTGTGATGAACATAAATGCATTTCTATTTACCAAAACATATTTTGAAGAAATTAAACCAAATTTTAGTGACCTCCATTTACATTAACTCTTTCATTTATAAGGTATGGCCTATATGACCAGTGTAGATCCAGATAAGCCTGACAATTGTGCAATCTGATCAGGACCAACACCCATTTGCTTCTTGGTAAAAAATAACAGATATAGCCTAATGAAAATATAAAAGTCATCAGTATAGATCCTGATCATCAGTTTAGATCCCAATCAGACTAAAAGGATGTGCAAGATGATCTGGATCTACACTTATCACACATTGGATTAAAGCTACGTCTATGGAGTAAATGGTTAAGCAGATAAGCACACTCTAAAATCATACAATATATATCAAAGTGTGAGATTAATCTTAAAGCCACAATAAACTTGCCAAACAGCATATTTTTTATTAACCAAAACATTTTAGATTTCACCTGTATGAATAATAACACAAAAAATAAACCTTACAATAAGAAAAGGGTATTATCTTATTGATTTACAGCATGTTTTGGGCGTTTTTCGGATCGTTTATTTTGTTTACAAAACAAACAACGAATCTTTCCGAGCTAATTTTCGGCAACTCTCGACAGGCGAAGGTCGCTAATTATACAGAATGACGTCACTTCGTTCTTACGGCCCACTTACGGAAAAAACCGATAACTTTTCGCCGAGTGATTGTAAACATTGGTTAGTAATTTTGTGGGCTACAAAAATACTATTCGGACCGGGTCTCAATGTTTGGGGATTATTTGAGGACATAAATAGTTGGTCATTTATTCTTTCTTTTGAAAAGGGTCAACGTGGTTAATTAATTTTCACAATAATTACAACCTTGTAACGTTTTACAAAATATTACAAATCTGATTGGCTAACAAGTGTCACGTGACTGCGTTTCATTTCTCAATGAAGTCGTATCGGACTACTTTTGATAAATATTTATCATTGACTTGTTTATTTGCCCCGCCCAGCCATCATTCAAAGTCTACAACTCTACATACCTTATTTCACTCCCAATTAAACGAGCACTAAATCAATAATAAAGAGGGAAATTTTAAGTAAGCAGCTACGTCACGATAGAGCATAACTCACTACGTCATATAGTAAGTTGTGACGTAATCGAACAAATGTTTACATTTCTAAGCGCCATGATTGATTCTGTCAGATAAAGGATTTATGTTTGAAATATTTTAAAGAATTGGAGGATTAAATAAAAACAATAAAAACATTTGGACAAGACCCGAAGATGCTAGAAGTGTTTACCGTGGTACTACGTATGTAACGACTAGAATTTGAAAGTGTTTCATTCTTATACCGCAGCAGGGAGCTTCGTTTTCACCAAAAGTGTCGGGATAGGGTTTAAATTATCTAGTAAATGAGAAGGAATAATGCATGTGGATATATTGATCGGGACCGATTAACGGTATGTACATTTTGTATTCGCAATGAGTTTTTATTCGCAATGAGTTTCTATGAATTTTCTTTCTAATTTGAAGATTTTATATTATTTTTATTTGTAAAAGTAATTGGACTCAATAGATCTAATTATTTTTAAAGGAAAAGTGTCACTGGAGTCAACAAATCAACATTTGTAAAAATATCGCGGTTTGAAATCGGCCATTTTGTAACGTAGAAATTTGAATCATCCAAGCCGATGGTATTACTCCGCGAAAAGTAAACCACATCTATCGTAAATAAAAAGTTTGTCAAAGGTTATAAATAAAATGTGATAGTAGGTTGTAATTATAAGGATTGAATGTTATTTTCGTGCGTTTCATCGATGTATGAAATGTCAGGTGCCTTACATCTAATTTGTACATAAACACCTCCGGTGTTTATGCAAATTAGATGTTCGGCAACTGACATTTCATACATCGATGAAACGCACGAAAATAACATTCAATCCTTAAATGAAAAAAAAAACGTTTTGGCAAGTTTATTGTGGCTTTAAAAAGTTGTATTTCAGCCATTAAAGTAATGCATAAATGTATGGCTTAGTTTACTCTTTACTATATGGCTTTTTTTATCCATGTGGGACCAGTGTAAATCTAGATCAGCCTGCATAAGTCTGGTCTAGATCTACATTTGTCACTTGCATTTTCATTAGGATAGTTCTTGTTGAGGCAAAAATGGTAGATTCTGATCAGAATGAATGTATGTGCAGGCTGATTTGGATTTGTCGTTTGGCCATGGGATATAAGCCATATCCCACGGAGTAAAGAGTTTAAAGTCATAATATATTACTTGTGACCTGTGCCTAAGGTAATAAAACTGAGCATGGAAACCAGTCTCAAATCTCAAGCTTCTGATTGGTTGAAATGGCGACCAGTCACTATTTCAGCCAATCAGACGCTTGAGATTTGAGACTGGTTTCTAATCTCAGTTTTGTAACCTTGGCACCAGTTGTGACATATGTTTTGCTTGCCCAGTCAGGAGTTCTCCCTTTGTTGAGAAAGACCTAGTACATTAAATAAAGACAATAAATGCAACACACCATTTATATATTTTAAAAAAAGGCCAAGATCTCCATATTTTCCTGTATTGCTCACCTGAGCAAAGAAGTTCCTTTGACACAAAGAATACCTGATGACAAGTTTCCACCCCTTTGGAGGCTACAGTTTGAACACCAGCACTATACTATCACCAGTACCAATACCAGCATCAATGCCAATACTTGTATCAATACTTAGTTCTTTCTTAACCTATCTTACAAACTAATGAGGGTCTTGCCTGATTAACAGAAGACACATAAGCAATATGACTCATCAAGTTCCAATGTTCCAATGTTCGAAAGTTCAGTGCCAAGTTTGATGACAGACAATAACTCAATCACATTAGCATAAATTAAACTCTAAAGCTCTATTCAGCTTGAACTTAATGCTGAAAGGCAACATGGCATGTGTGTACAGGTTATCAACAGAAAAAAACAATATGGACGGATCTAAGAGATGGAACGTAACTTAATCACAATATGGATTTGCTCAAAACAAAAACAATGGTGGTATACTCAGATGCATAAACAAAATATATCAATAAAAAAACAAGCTACAACAAGAATCTTTCCACCAAACTCAGATCTACCTTGAGACTGAAGTCCTATTGACAGACTTCTAATCATTAGACCTAATCACAACTCAGATCTTTCAGACCCACTCAAACTTATAACATAAAATCAAAGCTGACACATTTTAACAGTTTATAAATATAACTGGTTGACAAAGGGTACCTGAAATCTAGGTTTTCACTCTAGACTGATCACAGTTTAACTCAAATCAAGCAAACCAAAATAAGGCTCATTTAATGTAACATGTCATATTAACCTTTTACTCCATATATACATTAACAAGTGTGAAACAATGTAGATCCAGACCAGCTGGCACATCCATGCCATCTAATCTGGATCTGCACTAGTTGCATCTTAGTCAGAAATAACATGATTGGTCTAAAAGTGAACAGTGTAGATCCTAATCAGACTGCACAAATTTGCCAGCTGATCTTGATCTACACTGTTTGCCCACGCAATAAAGGTGTATTTATGGAGTAAACTTTTAAACAGAACATGAACAACTCAGAGGTGTAGAAATTTTCTTTGACCCACTCGCCCTGCAGGTCGAGTGAATGAGTAAGTGCACTCCCCCTTACAGAAATTACACTCGCCCTTCCATTTTAAAAAAAGTACTCTTTCTGTTGCAGTTTTCGTTTTTTCTATTTGTTCTATCTCTTTCTTACTGTCTCAATAGCTCTCTCGCTTTTCATCATCACCCGTACCTTGTGTAAAAAACGTTATCTTCATTTGTTTCGACATTTTGACATAAAGCAAGAAAATACGTGCACTTGCAGCCTCGTTCTGCTTTAGGAAATCCAATGAGGTTAAAAATAATGTTACCTTTACATCAGAAACGTTCCGAATACACCGGAAATCGACCGAAGTTCCAGACATTGAATTGTATTATGTAAACAAAGTGAAAATATTTCATTTTTCCGATGAAAGCACAATGTGCTTTGCTGAAAAATTTACTCGCCCGGTCGGTCAAGTGTTTCGGCCGTTTCACTTGACCCAACGGATCATTTACTCGCCATGGAGAGCAGTCGTGTGGAATTCTACACCTCTGCAACTTATGTTAGATACTATCAAGGACCAAAGCAATCTATATCTAACCATATTGCACAACCACTAGCAATCTATTTCTAAAGAATTATTATTGACCCTTCACTCCATAATTATGATATGGCAGTTATCCATGGGCAAACAGTGTAGATCCAGATCAGCCAGCATATTTGTGCAATCTGATAAGGATCTACAAAGTTCACTTTTTTATCACTTAGGTTATTTCTGACAAAGAAGTGAACAGTATAAGTCCAGATCAGATGGCACAGGTGCGACAGCTAATCTGGATCTACTATGTTCCCACTTGCAATAAAGGCTTTATATATGGAGTAAAGGGATTAATACACAATCCTTTCATATCTGCAGGTTGCTTTTTCTTAGTGTGGATCTATTTCAACTTTTTTCAAAGGAGGAAAACACTTTTTTGTCTCTCTGGTAAAGTTTTTAAAAATGCAGATGCACGTATTTTGCGTCAAGCAAGTGAGCTATGAATTTTTGTCTGAATATTTTTAATGATTTTTTTTCACTGGTATAAACTAGCTGCTGTGTTTTCTGTGTTTAGTACTGATCCACATTGTAATGGCATTCATATAATGTACCAAAATGTACATATAATCAAATTTTCTGCTGGAATGCTTCAATTGGTCCATATGTTTGTGTGTGTGTGTGTGCTCCTAGATTATGCTTGATCCGGTATTCCAGCTGCACACTGTCTCATCAGCTTAGGTTATCTGCAAGTAGAATAAAATATACAAAGATTTTTGTAAATGTTTTCCAGATGCAATGAGTGTGGATAAACTTACAATCGTATGAAAATCAAATCAACTGCTGCCTTTTGCCTCTAAAACGAAAATGAAATTAAATTGAAGATTATTTCATAAATTATCTTCTTACAGCTTTTTTTAAATAAATAAAGCCTTTCACATAAATGATTGCTTTCTACAATCAGTTACATATTACTAATAGGGTAAGAAAGGGGGAGAGGGGGGTAGGGGGGGGGGGGGATGGATAACGCATTCCAGGCTGATTAAGATTGATGACATGTTACCAAATTTTGAAAATCATGCCAGGAAAGAGCATTTCAAGATAATAATAAAACATGATAAAGAAATATGTTTAAATGCATATTATACATGTACAAACAACAAATCAACAAATGTTCTTACCAAATGTTTATTTTAAGACTCACAATGACTGTTCATATTTTCATGCAACTATTGGAAACATTAAACTATTGGGTGTTGGCACATAATGATCTAGCAGATAAGAAAGCCAGAATACAGTTAACTCTTTAATAAAATCAAAATATTTACTGCATGCATATTAATAAAAACTCATGATATATGCAAGAATGTCATTTAAAGCTTATTCTTCAAGTAAAACATTATTTCAAGGTAGGAAAGGAAACTTTAATGATCTCCCCTACTCTCTTTACAATCGGCATGAAAGTTTAAGAGGAGTTGATGCCACAAGATTTGGCGGACATACAGACAGACGGATGAGTGCAACTCTATATGCCTTCCACTTCATGGGGGCATAAAAATACAACATAATATGCATTAGTTTTGGCTTGCTTTAGATTTATTGAGAGAATCTTATGTCTTCTTAGCCAATTCAATGTTGCAGTATGGAAAATTGAACAGATTTGCGTCAATTCTCCTAATTTTGGTTGGTGTTTACAATGAGTGCTCTCTTATTTGTTTCCATCTGAAGAGCTCCTTGGCAGTGCGTGGGAGTTTTCATGCTTAGTTAATGTTCAGATATTATATGAAAGCAATTTCCAAAGCCAGTGTGTGAAACACCTTGAAACTAACAAATGCTTTTAACAATGATCAGAAAGCAAGTGTCTGCATTGTTAGATTTGTAATTCAATAGAAGGATAAGCTGAGAACTGGGATGAACTGTCTGTGAGATGCACATGGTCTAAATAAAGAGGGAGAGACCCTGTCAATCAAAACCAGAACAATAAATCAAGATCACATGGAAAAAATACTTTAGGAAAGTAGAAAATATCCTCTAATGCTGACAACTTATCCTTACATAATAAATAGCTAGCACTTAGATCTGTTTCTAAATGTACATCATTTTTATACTCAGTGAAAAACAATGAGATAAACACTGATAGTTTAAATATGTTATATTGGTATCAAAAAGAATGAAACTGTTGGGAATTTTTTATGTTTTTATCAAATTGAAATCTATGATAAACAGCAGCGAGAACACATACACTCCCTCCTGTGTACTGCACATGCAGGATAAAATTACAATAGAATTCCTATTAAATGCCCTCCCCTAATAAATGTTCCATGTTATTATGCATTATCAATATCTAATATTAAAACTAGAAATGTGTCCAAAGGACACGGATGCCCCCGCTATGGGTTTTTCATAAAGCTCCGAGCAGTAGTGTAGGACAAGTTGTGTTCACGAGATATATTCCTATTACAATAAAATTCTATTTTTAGTAACAGTGACCTTGACCTTGGATCTACAGGAATGGGTATTGTGCGGACACACAGTCTTGTCATGTTGAACATTTGTGCCAAGTTATTTTGAAATCCCTCCATTCATAACAAAGTTACAGCCTGGAGAAGAAAATTCTATTTTTAGTAACAGTGACCTTGACCTTGGACCTACAGGCTTGGGAATGTATGTGACACACAGTCTTAATATGGTGATCAATTAAACCAAGTTATTTAAAAATCCAATAACAAATAACAAAGTTACAGAGCAGACACAATTTTGCAAGAAATTTCTATTTTTAGTAACAGTGACCTTGACCTTGGACCTACAGGCATGGGTGTTGTATGCGACACACCACCTTGTCATGGTGAAAATATATTTCAAGTTTCAAGGCAATATCTCAAGTAGTTTTAAAGTTATGGGCAAAATACATATTTTGCTTAACACAAAATATAAGAATAAAACTAATGTAAATGAAATTATCAAAGGGCCATAATTTTTTAACAGAACATGTAAGAGCAAAACCTCACCTTTATGCACAACAACATATCAGGCCAAGCATTGTGGTAAAGTTTCATTAAATTCCCACCAGTAGTGTAGGAGGAGTTGCGTTCACGAGATATATTCCTATTAAAACTAATGTAAATGGAAGTATCAAAGGGCCATAACTTCTGAACGGAACATGTAAGAGCAAAACCCCACCTTCATGCACAACTACATATCAAGCCAAGCATTGTGGTAAAGTTTCATTAAATTCCCACCAGTAGTTTAGGAGGAGTTGCGTTCACGAGATATATTGCTATTAAAACTAATGTAAATGGAAGTATCAAAGGGCCATAACTTCTGAACGGAACATGTAAGAGCGAAACCCCACCTTCATGCACAACTACATATCAAGCCAAGCATTGTGGTAAAGTTTCATTAAATTCCCACCAGTAGTTTAGGAGGAGTTGCGTTCACGAGAATATCGGACGGACGGACAGGAGCAACTCTTAATGCCCGTCGCCATTTCATGGCGGGGCATAAAAAAAATAATTTATATAAATAATAAGCGCCCCTTTCAGAAAATGTAACTCCCCTATAGTTCAATTTTGACCCGTGAGCTGTGACCTTTCGGACAAGTCCACCGTTATAATACTAAATAGGTGAAGTGCGTCATTTTACAGAGTTAACGTGAAATTACTTTACTTATATGACATTAAAACCTGTTAAAAGCTGCAGGTATTTAGTCACGACGCAATAGCTCAGTGGATAAGATCTCGGGCCAGGATGCAAAACATTGCATGTTCGAATCCAATGAAAGAAACTTTTTATTTTGTCTTTCATTTCCTTCTTATAATTTTAATTTAGTTCATATGATATTATTTTTAATAGTATTGAGCTGTTCTATCTTTATATTTTGCAACCCCTTTTTAATTTTGTTCATGTTCATTCCATTTTTAACAATATATATTTGTTGAGCAGCTTGCCATGACCCCATACACCTCTTTACCAAAGGAACGTTGACAATTGTGAAACATGGCGTTCTGTAAACTCTTGTTGTTACATTCTCTTTCTTTTATAATCTACACTATTCAAAACCACTTAGTACAATGTTTTGGCATCGCCCAACAACTGTGTTTTGAGTAAGCATCAATCGCGACAACTTGCTTGATGAAAGATTACTCGAAATTTGTACGGTTTAATGTTATTTTTGTCGGTTTCTACATGAATGTATTGAAAAAAATGACATTAAAACAGAAAAAAATGAAATCTCCTCGTGTGATTCGAACACACAACCCTTATGTCATATTACCAGAAATCAGAAGCGTTACTGCCACGGCCATGAAATCTTTTGTTAAAAGCCTGTACAATTTCAACATAATGAGCTATGATGGGAATATCTAACATCCCTCTTTGTGGAATATTCCAAAAATCTATAAATACAAAAGTACATTCACGGCTCAATGTGTAAAATCGGACTATTGGAGCATTTAAAAGGAGTTTAACAGTATATTATTTAGTGGTGAACAGCACCTAGTAATTACCACATAATCTGTATTATAAGCTCCCAGTGACAATACATTTTCCAAAAACGGGGTAATTATTTCACAACAAAAAATTAAATATAAATTAGCTAATAAGATGCTTGAGGTTTGAGACTAGTCTCTAATTTTATGTCTTAATATTGGAACTTGATCAAAAGTATATCAGTGTAAACCTTTACGCCATCAATTCAAGTTTCATCGCATGTGCTAAATGTATAGATCCAGATCAGTAGGCACATCCAGTCTAATCAGGATCTACACTGTTCATCTCAAGGTTAAAAATAACCCAATGGATCTTTAAGCTAACAGTGTAAATCCTGATCAGATGGCATGGATGTGCCAGATGACCTGGATCTATACTGTTTGCCAATGCAATAAGAGTAAATGGTTAAGCTGGGATCCCGGTTAAGCTACCTCTACAGGGTAAAGGGTTAAGCCCCATGTAACAACAACATGTAAAGCACATAGTTAGATATAGACAACTACTGCAAGCTGTATGGTCCAATGATGAACAATTCTTTGAAAATATTGGGGTTATCATAATAACACAACACTGAGCAACGTTTGCATTAAGAGATGGGCATGCTGCTACAGATGGCAACATTTGGTCATTAATCATACCCCATACAGACAATATTTACTTGTGAATGATGATTCAAATTCATCTAACTCATAGGGACCGTCTGGAAAAAAGATTGATAAATGTCAGTCAGGACCACATTCAATAACTTAAAGCAGCTTGGTCCTGGTTTGTAAAATATTTGTTGTATGGCTTGCTTACCCCATATTTCTCAATAATGATTATGAAACTTTTGTTATATGAACATACAGAGTCAAAATCAAAGTCAGTTATTTTAAAAGTTTGCATATTACAATGTATAAAACACACTGGTTTGCTCATTCTCTCATTTACTGCTCAAAATTCATAGAATCTATTATAATAAACTAAATACATCTTCAAGATAGTGCAATAACAGTACAAGCACCACTGAAATAACAAGACATATACCAGTTTTGTATCAAGGTGAATACAAATGCCTGTACTTAACAAGAAGATGCCACAATGCAAATGATGAAACCAGGTTTTCTTCTTAGATAATAAGTGAAAAGGGGGCATAACTAAAACATATACAGTCAAGAGTTATGAAATTTGTCCTGATCATTACTTTTGTGCTTTCAGAAAACTATGTTAGGTTTCAAAGCTCTACCTTGAATATTTACCGAGAACAAGTGAACTTGAACAAACTTCATGAAATGCTGAGGCCCGCCCTACAACATATCCCAATCTAATAACCAGCCGGGTTTTCCAAAGGAAACCAGTGCCAAAGGTTATAAAACTGAGTATGGAAACCAGTCTCAAATCTCAAGCATCTGATTGGCTGAAATGGCGACCAGTCGCCATTTCAGCCAATCAGATGCTTGAGATTTGAGACTGGTTTCCAATCTCAGCTTTATAACCTTGGGACCAGGTAAAAAGTATATTGTTCTCACTGAATCTCCAGCACTGCTACTGATTACAGTCTGTGAGGTGGCTGCTTAAACAAGTAATTACACAGAATATGACACGGCCAGAGGTGAAATAATCTAACAAAACAAGGACCATTTCTAGTAACTAACTATTGTGGTTTAATAACTTTGGTCTGTTATCAGGGGTCAGCAGCATGGGGTCACAATCTTATATTCATCTTACATGGCAATACCAACTAAGCTCTTAACCCTTTCCTCCATAGACACATCTTTATTGCCAGGGCGAACAGTTTGATCAGGATCTTAACTGTTCGCTTTTTTATTTATTAGGTTATTTCTGACCAAAAAGCGACCAATGCAGATCCTGATCAGACAGCACAGATGTGTCAGCTGATCTGAATCAAAACTGGTGGCATATGTGTAAAAATGCATATTCATGGAGGAAAGGGTTAAAGACAGGGCTACCAATCTCAGCGTTAAAATATTTGATATTTTATATTTTCATAAGTATTGTAGATACTCTATATTTTTGGGGTGATCAAGTGCATATATGTTAAAAATGTGTTTAATGTTTCTAATGCAATACAGCAATAGTAACTAATTGAGAACCTAAGCTGCCAATAACATTGTTTTTTTTTTCACTCTATTTTCGACATTTCAGCATTAAGCCTTTTACAAGATTATGTACAGAAAATTATATAATTATATGAGACTATATGTGCATAATATTATATTATAAAATGAGAAAGATGTAGAAATTTCCATATATAATCTTGAAAAAGGCATAATGCCAAAACATTGAAAATAGAGTTAAAAAAAACAATGTTGTGTTATTAACGTTCATGCCTGATAGGATGTATTTTAACGCTATCTTGAACAGTTACTAAAATTCAGGGATTTGAAAAAAAAACATAACCAGATTAAAAGCAATGATGATTACAATGGATGTTGAAGAAGCCATGAAGTTATCCCTTCTGTCTGAAACAGGCAAGCTGAACAAGAGCTGTCAGAGGAGACAGCATGCTCAACTATTCGAATCATTTGAAACAAATGCAATTTGAAGATTAAAACAATAACAACTATGGCCATACATTCATGTGCAATCAGGAAAAATATTAACAAGTGAATGGTAAGGGAGAAATTCATTTCAAATAACAGAAATAATTCGTAAATGTACCATAAATATTAAACTGAATAGGGGAATAACTATGAAAATTTAATATTTCTGAATTAGTTAGAAAACTTGTTAGTAATTTTTTATTAGAGACATTTACTTTTAGTCAAATATCAATCACTTCAGTGATGTTACAGAAAAAGAACTGAAATATAAATATAATGGAAGTTTGAAGTTGATACCTGAAGTATTTGCAAAGTTATCGATGAAGTGCACTTAAGTGAAAATATAAGTGAAACTAGAAATGTGTCCATGGGACACGGATGCCCCACTATGCATCATTTTCAGACACTCAAGTGCAATGATGGGAATAATACGCGATACACCGCCCTGTCATGGTGAACATTTGTGTCAAGTTTTTTTGATATCCCTCCATTTATAATGAAGTTACAGCCAGGACAAGAAAATTCTTTTTTTAGTAACAGTGACCTTGACCATGGACCTTCAGGCTTGGGTATTGTGCGGACACAGTGCCTTGTCATAGTGAACATTTGTGCAAAGTTATTTTGAAATCCCTCCATTTATAACAAAGTAACAGCCTGGACAAGAGAATTCTATTTTTAGTAACGGTGACCTTGACCTTTGACCTACAGGCATGGGCATGGTACGTGACACACCGCCCTGTCATGGTGAACATTTGTGTCAAGTTATTTTGAAATCCCTCCATTCATAACAAAGTTACAGCCTGGACAAGAGAATTCTATTTTTAGTAACAGTGACCTTGACCTTGGATCTACAGGCATGGGTATTGTGCGGACACACCGCCTTGTCATGTTGAACATTTGTGCCAAGATATTTTGAAATCCCTCCATTCATAACAAAGTAACAGCCTAGACAATAAAATTCTGTTTTTAGTAACAGTGACCTTGACCATTGACCTACAGGCTTGGGCATGTATGTGACACACCGTCTTGATATGGTGAACAATTATATCAAGTTATTTAAAAATCCAATAAGAAATAACAAAGTTACAGAGCGGACACGATTTTGCAAGAAAATTCTATTTTTAGTAACAGTGACCTTGACCTTGGACCTACAGGCATGGGTATTGTACACGACACACCACCTTGTCATGGTGAACATTTGTGCCAAGTTATTTTGAAATCCCTCCATTCATAACGAAGTTAAGGGCCAACTGTATATTTTGCTTAACACAAAATGTAAGTGAAAAAGGGGCATAATTTGAAAAATATTGGAAGGAGGGTTATGGGTCTTGTTGGTTATGATGTAGATTTTGATGGTGAAAATATATTTAAAGTTTCAAGGCAATATCTCAAGTAGTTTTAAAGTTAGGGGCAAAATGCATATTTTGCTTAACACAAAATATAAGAAAAAAGGGGCATAACTTGAAATATATTGACAGCAGAGTTATGGGTCTTGTTGGTAATGATGTAGAATTTGATGGTGAATATATATTCCAAGTTTCAAGTTGATATCTCAAGTTGTTTATAAGTTATGGACCAAAGTGCATATTTTCCTTAACGCAAAATTTAAGTGAAAAAGGGGCATAACTTGAAAAATATTTGTAGCAGAGTTATGGGTGTTGTTGGTAATGATGTAGAATTTGATGGTGAATATATATTCCAAGTTTCAAGTTGATATCATAAGTAGTTTTCAAGTAATGGACCAAAGTGCATTTTTTGTTTAACGGACAACGACGACGCCGACACCGGGGCGAGTAGGATAGCTCCCCTATTCTTCGAATAGTCGAGCTTAAAATGAACCCTTGTCATAGCAGTTCAAAGCACTGTCCATTCTAAGCTGTAGTACTGTGGTATCATTATATTTCATATGAGTTTTCCCGCTAGAATAAATGAGCAATTTTAACCCCCGCAAAATTAAACCTTATAATAAATAAATAATGCAACTGCGCAAAATATTACCATGTGAATATATTTTTTTGAGAAATTCATCCTCACTAAATTAAATAATATCACAGTAGTTACATTCTCCACTATTATATCACCCACTGCACACATGAAAAAAAGTTGAAATGAGTATAAAACAACACAAAAGTTCCTATCAAAGCCTATCATCAAATTAAAGAGTAAATATCGGTAGTGCAGAAGAGTGGTCTGTGTTAACACATGACTATAAACCAGTGAGGCATCAACTTACCTCTCTGTCTCCCTACAGAAATTTTATTTCTTTATTGCATTTATATTTCTTAAACTAATTGGTCACTTACTTCGAATTTAATGTTGGACTTACATTTCATTTAGAATAAGCTATATTCATTTTATCAAGATTCTTTTAGTTCTAGACGAAATTAACAAGATTTGTAGATGGGAGTCAGACAAGAAAGTTTGTGCAGTGATAATAATATTATGAATATGCTATTCCAATAACTCTATCATTTCTAGCAAGTAACCAATTCTGGGATTAAAAAATTGTATCCATATGTTTTGCAATAAATGAAATTTAAGCCAGTTCCTATTGTAATGCTGATACAATCTTATGGTGTAAGAATTTTGAATTTTAATAAATTAATATACAGTGTGCCGTTTCATCAATCACTTATGAAGCTGTCTTATCATAACTTTTGTCCTACGATAGTTTTATGACAATCGAGGTGCCACCAACATAAGGCATTTTTCTGTCTTTTCTTGAGACATCTTCATGAAACAGCACTCTGTGCCCAAGATCATAAAACTAAATCTGGAGATCAGTCTCAAATCTCAAGCATCTGATTGGCTGAAATGGCGACCAGTCGCCATTTCAGCCAATCAGATCCTTGAGATTTGAGACTGATCTCAAAACTTAGTTTTATGATCTTGGGCCATGGACTAGAAAATACTTTTATTGGGAAATTACAATATGTACAGTTATTACTTACAATCAGCTACAGTAAGACATATTTCTGTCTTATCTTAATACATCTTCATGAAATGGCACCCAGATTTATTAAGAATTTAATAATAACTGACAGTTTTTAGAGATAGAATTACAGGAATATTAGGACCTAGATAAATCTAAGTTAAGATTTTTTCTTTACCAAACACACACTATGCTAATCTGACACTATAATCCTTGCTTTCATTTTGTGCAATTCAGTTCTCATGTGCATGTATAAAAATAACCTAAATGTTTTAGAAAAATAAGTGTTTGTGACGTAAGAGCATATATTTGCTTCGTTTGCATTTTGTAATTCTATGTAATAACTGTGCAAATTTAAAGCACAACATTTTAATTTGCATAAGTAAAGTTATACAGAAAAAGTGTCAACTCTAGAAGCTTTAGAAAAAGAATACATGTATACATTAAATTTTCTTTTTTTCTCTTGTTTATTTGCTGTTGGTTAAAATTACTAAATTCAATTTGTTTAAAAATAAACATTGTTTAATTGGCATGTGTGTAAATTCCATATTGGAAGGTAACATTCAGGAACAAGGATTTCACTAAAATCAATGTTAGTAATTGGTTAGAAAGGAGGCACGAGTCTCGGACAGACCTGAATATTTCTAGTGAGATATTTGAATAACTAAATAAATAGCTATTTAGCCATGTGTATTACCATCAGTGAAAGCAGCATCTGCCATGACAAGCTGGAATATTTTTGGGTATAGGTGAACTTTTTCAGGGCCAAGAAGTTCCTGCGCGATCCTTGCCCCCTCCTCCACATTCTCATCTTCATCTTCCTGTAGGGCCTACAACAAAAAGCAGACGTCAACACCAGTATTAACAATACTTGATATGTATCAATTGACAGGCTAGATCACATACATATGTGAACTCTCATAGTCTTATCCAGCTGTTATTGTTACAAAAAGTTTAACTTAATTCTGAAAATAATAAACAAAAATAATTGCAATCACAACAGCAACATTAGGAACGCTTCTGGTGGCTTACAATCCAGGTCCCAAGATTATAAAGTTGAGAATGGAAACCATTCTCATATCTCAAGGGTCTGATTGAAATGGTTGACATTTCGGCCAATCAGATGCTTCAGATTTGAGACTGATTTCCAATCTCTGTTTTATAATCTTCAGTCCAGTATATGTTTTATCCATTGACCCACCTGAAAAAAACAGTTTGAGGGCATGACAAACCGCAACACACTCCTCATGAATGAGGAATATATATGGTTATGAATTTTTATTTAATCATATAAGACAATTTTGTATTGTAACAAAACATAGCTGCATTGTATGTACTGGGTGTGTATAAACAGTAGCAAACATTGTTTAACAGAACAGAACAATAATGTTATATAAAAGCTTCTATCAAAGAAATTAAAATTCTTCATTCATAGAATGAAGCAATATATAATTGAAATCTGCAACATAAATTTTAGAGTTCGAAATAATATAGTAACTAAATGAATTGAATCATCACCTAAAATGGTACTTCTTGTAGAAACTGTATATGAATGCAAACTGTTTCTTTTTCTCAGCAGATGTAAAATTTACACAATATAATTTAAACTTACTGCACTTGTCCTTTATAAAGAAAAATACAGATTTAAATCAAAAATACTTAAAACAATTATATAAAATGTATGTATTTATCTTGATAAAGGACGCATGTCCTAAAAAAATTGAAATCAAAGAGTATAAATTTTAAATATGCGTTATTACTGACTTCCCTTTCAGAAGATTTAATCCATTTGAGGTTTCATTTTCACTAACATTTCAATATTTCAATAATATAACAAACACTAAGATCACTTTAATCAACCAAAAGTTTACAATGTATACTATTATTTGTGATTAACAGTATGTCTGTTGAAATGTACGCACATATTGCATTCTCTTTCTATACTCACAATACCTGGTGAAAGCCATTTCTAATTGACATGATAAGATGTATGTGGTTACTATTCACAAGTTACCAATTATAAGCTGTCCATGTTATTATAATAATCACTGTTGTTTGCAACTTTTACCCATCTGTTACATGACAGACCGGATCGATAGGTGTATCACAATAACACTATACTGTTTCTCCACTCGGTGAGAAACCAAATTTACCCCCAATCTCGCTGGACACAGTATACAATAGGCATATTGCAATATATCACATATGTAGCATTTCATTTGGACTTCAAAATAAACCAGAAGAATATAGTGAGCAAGAATTCCTGTGGTCACACTACACACATCTGTGGTCTTTTCCATCATAGTTGATACAGCCTCTGAAATACAGTTTGAGTACAGTATAAGTAGTGTGCAGTAAGTTATTGCAATTTATTAAGTAGGCATCTTTATTTATAACTAAATTAATGCATATTTTGTGTGTGTTATGCATTCAAAATTTGATATTACTTGAATAGTCTACCTGTGGCATTTCAAGATGCTTTTGCTATAAAACATTAAACGACACCATCTATACAGTGCTGCACCAGAATGTTTCTTCCTCTGCACTAGATCACTTTTCCACAATGTTCTGTAAAGAAATATAAAACTTGTTAGTGCTTGGTTCAGAAAATATTTTGTTAGTGCTTGGTTCTAAACTTGATTTAGCTAGATTTCTCCAAGATGCCTGCATAACTGTGGAAACCAAGCTGCAGGTACATGATAAGGGTAAACAAACAGTGTATATTAATAGGTCTGTAAGTAATATTGTGTATATTTATGCAGAATTTTTTCAAAAAAATGACAGTTTGCGCTTGGTTCACACACTTGCATAGCAACTTTCAACTTGATTCAGATTTTATGACAAGCATTCCATGTGAACTATAGCACTTCTGAGCATAAGTAAGGTATCAAAACGCAGGGAAAATTGGATGCTGGAACATGGGCTAAGGTGGGGATTTTTATCTTTGATTTGAAAGAGAAACAAATTGAAAATACATACCGTCTCAGTGGGCACCGCCATCGTTTAGTGATTGGTACCAAAACATTGCACCAGGTGATCAACGACCCTGTTTTTATCCTCTAGTATTTTAATTTATGCAAAACTGATACAGAAAAATGAAAAATTACTGAAGGTACACCAGTGATCAAAATTAATCTACTTGTAATTATATTGTTATACTAGTCAAATGAAGTCATGACAACGAAACAAACATTTTATTATTCATCAGCACACAGGTATGTTAGACAGATTTTAATCCTAAAGAAGGCATTATGGCCGAAACGTTGATGTAATAAAATGTTGAAGTTTTGAGTTTTTGTGATTTATTTAACTAGACAGATTTTAACAACCTCAAATACTAGTTTCTCTTCACTTTGTATTGGTATGGTAAGGTTGTGTTTTCTTTGTGGCATTTTCTGGTAATTGATATTTTCACTTTTTAAAAAGTTAAAATAAAAAATAATATGACAACAGCAGAACAATTATTTCAAGTAATATGGTAAGTTGAATATAAATCAAAAAGAAAGATAAAATGTCAGAAAATAGTACCTGTACAGTTTTATAGACCTGTATAAGTTTCTCAGCACCCAGTTCTTCCTCCAGCTGTGCACGAGATTCCTCAAGCCGACCAAACAAGTCAAACTCACCAACATCTTCACCATCATTAAACTCACTGTCACTGTCATCTGAAATAACATATTATACTGAACAAAATGTTTTTGTCAAGAAAAAGCAATTATTTAATAATTATTTGTATTTATATTTGCAATTTCAGAATTGTACAGTGCCCTCTAGATGTTCTCAGACAAAATATCGACACCTTAGTGCAAGAAAGGTATAAGTCACATTGAAATATGAAGGAGATATAACATTATTGCACAAAGATGACAATATGTCAAAGCTGAAAAATTGCTGATCTTAGAAATTTTTTATTGTGATTACAACTTTTTTAAAGAATGCAATACTGCAATATAACCTGTCAAATGTTGTAAAATAACCTTAATCTAAGGTAATATTTTGTGTTTTTTTATTATTTTTTGAACATTTTGTTACTTTTCTTCACAAAATATTGCTTAAAGTTTTTTCCAGCATACTTTGTACATTAAATATGAGTAGACACTCTCCATGATTTGTAAGATGTGAAGTTTACTATGCACCTGTTGCTAGCAATTCTGACATCATGTCATCACGGATTTCATCAGGTGTCTGAGGATTCTCATTGTCCACAGAGAATGACCGCTGTACATCATCATCACCTTAAAACAAAATTAACAAATTTATGTATGTCCAGGAAAAAATTTAAAGTTCAACTTTTCTACCTGAACAGAATTGTTTTAAGAACAAAAATTCCCATCAACATAATAAAATATACACTGATTGCCACAAAAAGCACATGGAATCTTTAAAACCACAACAATAAAGCTTTGAATCATTAATATTTGTACATGTATATACATTTGTATTTACACACAAAAAAAATAATACTGATAAAAATGTTTTTCATGCTCACCATCAATGTTGTCATCATTCACATTATCGCCATCATCAGGGTTGTCATCATCGAGGTCACCAAGAGACTGATTGATCTCTTCCACCTCTCCGTCCATGTCATCATCACCTGGCGTCCCGTCGGCGTGATCGTCCTCCTCTGTATCATCAACGTCACCGTCGTTCATAGAGTCTGGGTTCTCTCTGTCACTTGACAGACTGAACTTGACAGGAGACTTGTTTGACTCTTCTTCAGCTATATTAACAAACAGTGATAACTGAATGACATAATTAAATTAAGGTGATATATAGTTCCACTGGGCAGGGTGTATTTATATGATGTTAAAACTGAATTTTGTATACTTGTATGCACATGTAACATTAATAAACAACTTAATTATTTACAGTAAAATCCCTCATTTAAGGTGCTTGGTCACCTATCAGGGCACAAATAATAAGTGTTTTCTGGTATAAAACTTTATAATTTTAAATTTTAGACGATCTGCACTGCTCGCTTTTTTATTTATTATGTTATTTCTGACCAAAAAAGCGAACAGTGCAGATCTGGATCAGACAGCATGGATGTGCCAGCTGATGTGGATCTACACTATTTGCACATGGGAAAAATGCATAAATATGGAGGAAATGTTAAGACTTACAGTCATCAATCAGTAGACTCTGCATGGTTTCTCTCACACTCATCAAATCCGCAAAGTCCTCATCCCTGAAACAATGTAACATTCAATAATTTAGTAGACTCCCAAGTTATAAACTGTATTACATAATAAGTTACAACTAAAATATAGCCTTGAGTTGAAGTTTTAGCTAAAATATATGATTACCCGGTATAAATTTTCACAATATCACAGAGCTTTTTTGCAAATATTTTGAATTGAAAATTGTGTTTAAATAGAGAAAGGTAGAATAGTGTTGCCTACCAGTATTTTTCCTATACTGTTACATGTATGTTTAATGGTTCTTTAAACAACAAATTCAGAAGTGTCTGATATGAGAAATACGTGATATGAAAACTACTAAATACCTAAAGTGTAACAATGTATGTTTTCAAAGGCATTTACATGTGCCAAATACATTAAATTTAACCATTTTTAGACCAGTATTTACTTGTAAATCTGCTTCTTTCTTAAACTGTTTCTTAAGTTGAATAAAATGGCCATCTCTTACTCATTATCACCATCATCAAAGTTTCCCTCCTCATCAGCATTCTGGTCCTTCTCTCCATCCTCCCCTTCTTCTCTCTCTCCATCCCCACAGCCACCATCCTCCACTTCTCCACCATCACCCTGGTTCTCAGCAGACTTGACAGCTTTCTCCATACTGCTGTACACATCCTCCATCTCAAAGTCATCCTGAAGTAATATGGAAAAGAACTTTGTTGTCATATATGCCAACAACTTAGAAATGAGTATTGTGCAACCAATATTTTGAGCAAAATCATTGAAATTTGTGTCAATAACAAGTGAAGTTTGGTGAAAGTTTTTTGAGAAGTTGCTAAGATAGGCTCAAAAATCAGGGATATTAAAATGATATTTCTTATCCTTACTTACTTTAAACCAGCATTTATTCCTAATGTTATTGAACAACCATTTTATTTTAAAAAATGTTATTACATTTAAACAATTAATAAACAGTTAGTCCCAGCATCCCAAAATTTACTTATGCTGTAGCGCAACTCTAATTAAATGTACATATAAAACAGGTTTAACCCATTTCTCATATACTCCTTATGGTATGGGCAAATGGTATAGATCCAGGTCTGAAGGTTATAAAACTGAGTTTGGAAACCAGTCTCAAATCTCATGCATCTGATTGGCTGAAATGGCGACCAGTCGCCATTTCAGCCAATCAGATGCTTGAGATTTGAGACAGGTTTCCATGCTCAGTTTTATAACCTTGGGCACAGATCAGCCAGCTCATTCATGCCATCTGATTTGGACCTACACTGTTTTTTTATTCATTAGGTCATTTCTGACCAACCAAAGAGTGCAGATCCTGATCAGAAAGCAAGGGTATGATGGCTGATTTGGTTCTACACTGGTTGCACATGCAATAAAATGGGTATATATGGAGTAACAGTTTAAAAATGGGTACCTCTTCATTAACAGTAGACATATCATCCAGACTTTTCACTTTGACATTTGGTGTCTCTGAATGCATGGTCCGGAACAGACTGGCAAGATCCGGTTCTGAGCATGTCCTCAACAGTTCTCTATGTCCAATATCAAAACTGCCCATGGTCAGGCCCAGCATCAAACCAGACTTCTTCTTTACACTGAATAATCAGAAAGCTATCAATTATTCAAACAGATTAATACTGGTATCAGTAACACATGATGATAAACAAACTAGATGGGTGTTCAGTTGAACACTTGTGTAGGATACTATGTCAGAATAAAAAATGCAAGTATAAAAAGGGGCATAACTGTATCTTAACTCTTCCTTAACCTTGGCATAATGATGAGTGTGTTGTCCTGAGCATTATAATGTAAAGGTTTGATGAAGAAATATTAATGAATGGCAACATTAAGTTTTAGAGTCAAAATTAAAGTACAAATTTTTTAGCATAACTCCATCAAATGTGATCATGACCTAAAAAATTTGGCATCATCCTGACCGTGTTGTCATAAGCAGTAAAATTTTAAAGTCTGATGAAGTAATATTAAGAAATATTAAGAAATGGCAAAGTTATAGCCAACGTTAAGTATTTGTGACAGATGGAAAAACAGACGGATGGACAGACGGACAAAGCGAACCCTATGTATCGCCTTTTCTTCAAAGGGCGAAACACAAAATGAACTCAATAAAAGTAGATGTTTCATTTTTTTAATATTTGCTATAAATCCTTTTTTATTACCCTTCATCAGAAAGTTCGCTAACTGTCACATTCTCATCATTGGTAGATTTGCTGTCCTTCTGCTGCTGCTGTTTATCATCATCAGCATCATCCTCAAGTTGGACCTTTTCAAACAAGGAGCCAGCTCCCTCACTCTTGACTGATACAGGGACGCTAGGAGCTGAAATAGATAGTAATAATATACTCAAGAATCTGCCTGCTGCATAAAGAATTCAGAAGAAAACATCTGTAACAAATTGAACACAAAATAAGATAGAGCATGCTTACAACAGATCATGCTTACAACAGATCTACAAAAAAAATCATGCTATTTCTACACACACAAGAAATCTATATGGCAACATAAATGCACACAAAAAAGACTCCTGAAGACTTATTTAAAATTCTTATAGCATTTACATTATAACAGAAAATTTGCTATTCATAATTTGTAATTGTTATTTTCTTTGAGAGACAAGAAGTGAAGGCAAACTATTAACCAATTTCAAATATTAAGTATGTCAGATATGTTTTGAAATTTGAAAGTTGCAGTTTTTCATATGGGGCACATGCCGCGACTACAATAATTTAATACATTTATTTGCATAAAGGCATGCTTATTTCATGGTCAAAATTTGGTTTGAGGGGGGAAGTGTGCCCACCTCAAAATCTTCTAAAATCTGCTCTAATAACAGACCAAAATTTACATTTTTGTTTGCATATTTTCCTCATTTGTTTATGTAATTTTGATGGCCCATTATCAAACTGCTTGAATAGTTGTTGATCTAAAATTATTAAAAATTCCAAGTGTAACCATTTATGTTTTATTATTATATTAAAAATTTCACTTTTGAAAAAAAAGTTAAATATGTTTAGGTCAATATTAGGCCTTTGTGAACTCATCTAGGGTGCCTCATTTATAATGAATTACAAGTAAGTCTAATTCTACCTCCCATGTAAGTTTGTTTAGGGGTATATCTGCAGGTACTGATGACATACACAGCATGTGTACCCCATTCAAGAAACAAAATAGTTTTATGAGAAAATTTCATGCAATAAACTAAAACAGGTATCGCACAACAACATACCAAATTCTCTAGGTTTGTCTGGTTGGGGTAACAATACTGGTTTTGGTAATACTAGAGGCTTTTCAGCAACTGGTGGCTTTCTGGCAGGAAGTGGAGGTTTCTCAACAGAAACCTTCTTTGATTGGTTGTCTGTAACAATGGGGTTTTCCTTTTGGTTTTCAGGGGCACTCTCTCCAACAGGTTCTGCATTCTGATTGATGGTCAAGTCTTCTTTACTCTCCTTTTTAGGAGAGTCTTTTTGTTTAACTGGAGATGATGCAGGTGAAATTTTTTCCTTCCTTGGCGAAGAAGATGTTCTGCTGGTTTCCAGGACAGGGGACAATCCTGAGGGCGCAGCTTCAACAGGGGATGATGGTGGAATGTTTTGATTGGTGCTTTCAGAAACTGAAGACAGGATGTGCATAGGTACAACAATACAAGAAACCACAACACAGACCATGCAAAAACATAAAAACTATACTGTAAGCCAATCCTTGCCATGCAAATAAAATTTTGAATTTTGATAGTAGTGTATTATAAATTTAAATACCATTCCATTACATTCTATTCAATAATATGTTACATGTCCTAAAATGTGTGCTACACTTAATTTAATTTGATTAAAATATTTGCCTACCCATGTATGAAAGCAGGTTGCTTTCAAACATATAGACAATAATTTGCTGGTGAAATCTAATTGGGTTACAGTATTCACAACAAAGCTACTGTTCTAAAATAGCCACTTTTGATTCTAAGCTTACAACAATTACACTGAAGTAAAAAAAAATCTAAAATTAGTCAACCCTTTACTCCATATATACATCTTTAAGGCCATATTTACACTGTCTGCACATGCTATAAAACCCATACATATGGAGTAAAGGGTTAACACTCCTTAAAGCAAAATTGCTTACTCAAGCATCACAATATTAAGTAAAATAAAAAATAAAAATAAAAAATAACCAAAGAAGAAAAGAAACTTAATCAAGCAAGGAAGTTCTTATATTTTCAGCAATTAATTCCCAAAATTATCTGATAATTATCAAATTCATAATAGTATCTATAATAACTGCAGTTTTCTAGTTTCCAACAGGTTATCATGTTGTATCGACTACCTTTGTTTTCGTCTGCTGTACGTATAGTGATGGTTCCTTTCACGATAACTGGTTTACTAGATATTGTAATGGTAGCACCTTTAGCAGCAGCTGTTGGATTTTCAGCAGTAGAAGGACCTGAGCTAACTGACTCCTCTGTAAAAATATCAGGTTTAACCCATTTAATCCATTGAATATGGCTGTTATACCATGGGCGACTCAGTAAGCACATCTGTGCTGTCTGAGTAGGATCTACATAATGTTTCTACCAGAATTGTTATGCATAATGAAATATGATTAAATCCAGAAAAAGAACTATCACAGAAATGAAAAAAGAAAGCATGCAGAAAAGAAATTCCAATAAATATAAAATATTACATGAAAAAGAATGTGCATCAAAAGGTAAATGAAATCAAATGAAGATTTATTTTATTTTCTCCAATAAATTATAGTTTCTCATAAATAAATAAAATTGGTATTTTCACTGTTTTGGCAAACAATAGAGAAGTTTATTTCATTACTCCACAAATATCACTTAAATCCTTAATGTGCCAATGTTGATCCAGACCATCATGGAAATCTCTGCAGTCAGATCTGGATCGATACTTTTTTTTAAAATTAATCTAGTAAATCTCAGAGCTGACAGTGTAGATCCAGATCACATTGCACAGATGTGCAAGCAACCTGGGCCCAAGATCATAAAACTAAGTTTGGAGATCAGTCTCAAATCTCAAGCATCTGATTGGCTGAAATGGCGACTGGTCGCCATTTCAGCCAATCAGATGCTTGAGATTTGAGACTGGTTTCCATGCTCAGCTTTATAACCTTCAGGCCAGGTCCCACAAAAGATGTAAGTTGTATCCATGGATATAACCCTATACTCCAGAGATATACCTTTATCACTTGGGCTAACAGTTTAGATCCAGATCGGCCAGCTCATCCATGCCATCTGATCTGGACCTGCACTGTTCACTTCTAGGTCAGATGTAACCTAATCAATTGAAAAGTGAACAGATGATTAGACAGCATTGCTGTTAAAGTCGATCCAGATCTACTCTGTTCACCCATGCAATAAAGTTGTATAGATTTTATGGAGTAATATATCGTGGGTTCAGTGCAAAACAGTTGTAACTGCTTTCTTTATTCATATACGGATATAACTGTTTTGAACCCAGCTTATAATAATTGGGTTTAAAAACAACAGGGCCCAAGATCATAAAACTAAGTTTGGAGATCAGTCTCATATCTCAAGCATCTGATTTGTTGAAATGGCAACCAGTCGCCATTTCAGCCAATCTGATTCTTGAGATTCGAGACTGATCTCCTGATTAAGTTTTATGATCTTGGGCCCTGATATTACAGAATAGGTGCTATATGAAAAAGTACCTGAATGATCACTGGCAACAGTGTTTTCAGATAGTGGGACACCCTGTAAGGCATTGATCACAGTCTCTCCTGGACGACCCCATTGTCTCCTGACTGAATCTGGGTTAACTATCACACGGTCTCTGGCACTTGTTACTGCAAGTATTTACAATAAATGAGAATAAGCTCAATCAGAACTATACACTAAGGTCTCTGTAAAGAATGTACACCAATCCATCTCTTTTCAAACACATACGTGTATACTTTAAAAAAATAATTAAGCTATCGCATTTTCCAACATTGCTTAGCAAATATTGCATTTTCTCACATTGCTTAGCAATTTAAATTAGACTCTATTTAAGTGTCCAATTTTTGTGTCACCCTTTCCAAGAAAAGACAATACATAGATATCGCTTTGTCTGTCCGTCCACCCGTCGGTCATGAAAACTTAACGTTTGCTATAACTTTGCCATTTCTTCATATTTCTTCATTAATTTTTCAAATTATATTGCTCATGACAACACGCTTGAGATGATGCCAAATTCTTAAGGTAAAGGTCACATTAAATGGAGTTACGCCCCTTTTCGTACTTGGATTTTTACACAAACTTAACGTTAGCCATTTCTTAATATTTCTTCATCAAACTTTCAAATCTTATTGCTTATGACAACATGTTCGTGATGATGACGGTCACATTAGATGGAGTTATACCCTTTTTTGTTCTTGCAATTTTATTCTGACATAGCACCAGAGGGTGACACAAGTGTTTAACTGAACACCCATCTAGTAACATTATTTGAATAGACTGAAAAATGAAAAAATACTGCGAAAACTAAAATGATTCAGCTATTAAAAGAAAACATTATTCTGTTCAAATCCTTTACAGTTTTTTTCATAATCAAACTGATACTCTAATAAGTTTTAGGCATAGCCCAGACTAGGGTAAAACACTTTTTCCACTTTCAAGTCAATATTACATGACTTAAATGATTTCTAAGAAATCGCTAGGAAGGTTGGTTGTGCTGAACAAGGATGAAACCTGCTACCCAAGTTTTGTGCTCTTATTACTTCAGCAGTTCAGCTCTTTATCTTCGTGGAATTACACATCTATTAACCCTTTCCTCCATAGACACACCTTTATTGGGAGGGCAAACACTTTAGATCCAGATCAGCCGGCACATCCGTGCTGTCTGATCAGGATCTAAACCGTTTGCTTTTAGACTTGTTAGGTTATATCTTACCAAAATGCGACCAGTGCAGATTCTGATCAGATGGCACAGATGTGCCAGCTGATCTGGATCTATACTGGTTGTACATGTGTAAAAAGGCGTATATATGGAGTAAAGGGTTAACCCTACATCAAGGAGATGGCTTATATCACATGCAAACAGTGTGGATCCAGATCAGTCTATTAATCCATACTACACTTTTCACTTCTTGATCAGAAATTCTGTATATTATAAGCAACTAGTGTAGATCCTGATCAAGTGCCAAGTATGTGCAGGTTGATTTGGAAGTACATAGGATGCAAGCCCAATCCCTGAAGTAAAAGGTTAAATCTCTAGCAACAATTGAAAAATCATTTAATGTAAACACATTCCTTTACTTTAGGAAACAAAATGAACTTAATCCTATTTACTATAAAAAGTTCCTACAAAATTTTAATATTGTTGTTATAGTGCAAAAGCAGTTTAACTCATTTTTCAATGCTTTAACACTTAAACCATTTTTGTACTAAGGAGACACTTTTCTTATCAATAACACACTTCATTCAGTTGGAATGATTTAAAACAAACATAATTGATCATGATAACAGCCACTTGAAAACATACACTGCTGTGTTAAATTCCTGAAATCCATTTAATGAATAGTATGGCTAATAAAAATTTGGAAAACGTAAGGAAGTTAGAAATGGATTCGGATGAGGTTATGGATATAAACTGTGATCTGTGTAAAGAACAAGGTGTAAACAATATTCAAGTAGAAGGTTTCTGTTTTGACTGTGAGCAGTATTTCTGTTCAACATGCCTGAGATATCATCAAAAATTTTTGCAAACACATAAAATACAAGATAATAATGACATGCCAAAGGATTTATGCAAAGATATGTGTAATGAGCATAATGAATTGATTAAGTTTTACTGTGAGACTTGCAATGCATTTGTTTGTCTGAAATGCAAAACAAACAACCACAAGGATTGCACTAAAGTTCAGTTTTTGCCATTACTTGTACAGAACATTGAAAACAATGAAGAGTTTAAAGAATTTGAAAGAAAAGTAACCAAGTTTGAAACAGCACTTAATGCAACCAAAGTATCAATTAACAAAAATCTTCTCATAAAATTGACAACTGTAGAAAACTACAAGAGACAAGCTATCAATGCACTTAAATGTCAAAGGCAAGAAATGCTAGAAGATTTTGAATCTGCCATCAAAAGGTTTGAAAGAACTATTGAAGAAAACTACACGTCTGACAAAGCAAAACATGTATCTGTATCTGAAACAGTGAATTCTGTAGCAAATGAATTTATTATGTTAAAAAATGACATAAGCAATCACAAAAGGTCCCAACAAAGATGTAAACTATTTATGAAAATGAAAAAAGCACTTCCAAAGATTAATAACTTGGCTAGAAAACTTGCTAATGCAAGAGATGACTCTGCATTTACTGTGACTGTATACAAGTACAAACCAGAGGTATCTATTCTAAAAGGTATTTCAGTAGGAGTAATGGAGATAAATGGAGAAGTTATTTCTGATGATTGCAAAAGAGTCAATGTACAACAGAAATGGAGAGAAATTGAGGAAAAAACAATGGCAGTCGAAATTATGTTAAAAGAAAATGAAAAAAGATCTCAATATCTGGAGCAGAAGTCAAAAGAGGTTGAACAAAAATCCACAGATAATGATCAGAAGTCTAGAGAAATTGAACAAAGTTATAAAAAACTTCAACAAAAATTAAGAGACACTGAACAGAAATCAAGAGAAACAGAACAAAGATTACAAGGGGCTGGAATAAAATTAAGAGATGCTGAACAAAAGTCATCAGTGGCTGA
Organism: Corbicula japonica; assembly: GCA_038501625.1. Classification (NCBI taxonomy): domain Eukaryota; kingdom Metazoa; phylum Mollusca; class Bivalvia; order Venerida; family Cyrenidae; genus Corbicula; species Corbicula japonica. The sequence continues at coordinate 4,480,556 of JAZAYU010000032.1, forward strand.
TCAAAAGTTAAGAGAAGCTGAACAGAAATTCAGAGAAGCTGAACAAAAATCAAGAGAAGCTGAACAAACAGCACATAAAGTGGAACAAGTAACAAGAGAAGCTGAACAAAAACTTAAAAAAATTAAACAAAATTTAAACAATTTTGAAAGACAGGTTTCCTTAACAATATCTTCAGAAGGTGATGAAACAATACATAACTCGATAGTAACTGAAAGTAAACTAATAGAGGCTGAACAAACTTCTTTGTATGCTGAACGAAAATCAAGAGAAGCTGAAAAAAGATTGAAAAATGCTAAACAAAAATCTAAAGATGCTGAACAAAAATCAAAAGATGCTGAACAAAAATCAAGAGAGGCTAAACAAAAATCAAGAGATGCAGAACAAAAATCAAGAAAAGCAGAACAAAAATCAAAAGAGGCTGAACAAAAATCAAAAGAGGCCGAAAAAAAATCAAGAGAAGCTGAAGAAAGATTAAGAAAAGCTCAACAAAAATCTAGCGAGGCTGTAAATAAATCATGGGAAGCTTACCAGAATTTTGAAAAGGCAAAACAAATGTTAAAAGAGGCTGAAAGAGCAAGACTGTTTTTAAGATTCACAATCATGACTGGTATTATCAGCAGTGTATTGTTTTTTTCTACATTTGTTTACCTTAGAAACATCTTGTTTCAGTAATTACCATGTAAAGTCAAAACTCTCTTAATTTTTACAGTTACAAAACATGCATGAGTGGAGTTTTGCACAGTGGAAATGTAAATATCAAACCAGACTTAGTGTACTGTACATTACTAGGTTGTAAATAAGAATAGTTCATTTGAAAGAAGTAAGTGTAAAAAAGCTATCCATTTCCTAACAATTTATGTCAAATGTAGTTTTTACAGGGTTAACAGAGAGCACCACCACATCCAAACAGATTACATGTATTTCTACTTCGAACCCTTTTGTTTCAGTAACTACCATGTAAATGCAACACTGTTTATTTTGAATTTTAACAAATACAAAATATATTGAACCTCAACATATTGAACCTCAGCAAACTGGAAGATTAGTGTTAATATCAAATTAGACTTATTACAGTACAACAATTACTGTTTAAATTGTTAAACTTAAAGTCTGTCCCACTTAACCTTGAAATGCTCTTTAAAAAAACTCTGAATTTATTATGCATCGCATGAAAAAAAGAATATCACCAATTGACGCAGAAAAAAATCCATGGCTCTTTATCCATGTGGTATGACACACTGTACAAATTTGGTTATCAATTCAGGGGGATTAGATAAGTACCAATACAATTTACAGATTGAGAGTCAAAATTACTAGTATTGATGACAAGCATGAAATCACAGTTAGGAATAATTTGATACTTTCAAAATTTGCTGTATTTACTATGCCATACAAACAATGCAGATTATCGTTACTTTATAAGCTGTTATCATCAACCCAGAAGGCTGAAGATTAATTATCCCTTCATAACTTCTATATCTGTGTTAGTCAAGGTCATTGATTGATTCCTCGATAAAAACTTAATCACTATTGTTATCAAAACGAATGTCAATCAGGCTACTGACTATTTGCTCTTATAACAATATCATAAAATACCAAAGTGCACTTTTAAATCCACAGCTTTCACACCAAAGCAAACAATTTTTCTAATAATACTTTTTTTTAACAGGTTCATTTGCTGGTTCAGATTTACAAGAAATGTATGCACTGCAACCCGTGAAAATGTGAAATGTGAAAATTACTTTCTGCAACACAAATTTGCTAACATTAAACGTTGAAGCTAAAATTTAACTCAAAGCTACATCGCTAAAATTTTATGTCACAAAAAAACAACACTATACAGTATTTACTGTAAAACACATTTATTTCGCGAGGTCAAAATTTCGCGATTTTCGTAAAAAATCAGCAATTTTCTTTCTTTGCGTATTCATAAATTCGCGATGTTGTCAGACTCGAAACCGAAAATATAATAGTATAATTATAACCATGATCACGATTTCATGGTTAAACACATGCAAACGGTACAGATATATACCACTGTCCTAACTGAGATATTAAGCAATTAACTATCAATAAACCTGAGATATTAAGCAATTAACTATCATAAACATAATATTGTTAGGCAAGCTGCCTTTTGTTAAGGTGCGAAATATTACAAACAACACTGATAATAGCTATATTGTTTCCTGTATTAGAATAAATTACTCAAAGATAGTTTAAGGAAATAATCGTTTATATTATTTGCCAAATTTATTCAAATAATTAAATCAAATAAATGAATGGTGGATCAAAAGGAATTATATGTGGCGTTTGAAGAGATTAACAGTTCTATTTTAAGTTGCCTTTTTTCGGATAATTAGTATTGGATATATCAAAACTTGTCATTTATTTGCGATATTTATGAATTTGCGAGGCAAGCGATTCACCAATATTAGCGAAAATAAAACCAACAAGAATAAATCCAGTTCTACAGTATTTATTTATTATTTATTTATTTATTTATTCCTGCGAACATGATTAGTACACAATGTTTGTCTGCTAAACTTTATGACTTCATTTCACAGACTGACATCAAATGGCTTAAGACAAATTGATGTATGACACGGCTTATATTTCATTTTTCATGACAACAGTTCAAAAGCTTTTGAAATTATAAGTTTCAGGTAAAAATTATTTCAAACTGAAAAAAGCTCAATCAGAAGCTGTCATTCTTGTTGTCCAATTTTCATTTTTTTGTGCAGATAATACATTTCAGGAGTTATGTCAATGAACAAATACTTTAAATGTTATAAGCAACAACACATTCCAGGTTAATGTCTTTTGAAAGGGATATACAGTTAAACAGTTTCAATATGTCCTAAACTGACATTTTGTTTTAATTTTTACCTGTTTTAAACAGCCACCTTTTTACCTGTCTTGAGCAGCCACCTTTTTGACAGTCACTTAGGCAGCTGCTTAATACAGGTTTGACTGTAACTCAAAAACTATACCATCAGGCATTCTTAGACAGAAAAAACTTTGATGCTGTAGAATGCAGATGACATGTTTAAAATATAGTGTCAATAAGACAAGTAATTTCAAAGTTATAAGCAACATCAAATTTTAGTCTGAAGTCAACCGAAGGGGGAATAACTAAACAATTTGTCAATCAGGAGTTTTCATTTATGATGTCAGCAATGGCTTTGCTGATGCAGATGAAATAGTGATGTTTCTAATCCCAAGCCACGTCAATACACATTATAGTAATTTAATTCTACAATCAATGAGCATATATTTCATTAAATTGTCTTAAAAAACATCTCATGCCATAACATACACCTTCAATGATTTAATAGTCCATGCGCTTTTTAAGATTAAAGTTCATTTGTATTGTTTAAAATCCATGAATTGTCAGATACAGTAATAAGTTTTCTAATATTGAAATTGTGTCCTCTGAATTGTGTCACATATGCTATGTCATGTATTGCCTTCTAACACATCATTTTTGTTTGCAAATTGTAACGTTTGTTGTATATGCACCATCACCATTATGTACATGTATTTAGTAATTGTGATGAATGTGTTAAGTACTGTTAAATGGCCAATCACTATTTTCCACTCTCTTATGTGTATTAAATATAATGAACTGCTTGAATTTTGAAAATTTGAAAACATATTTTTGTGTATTTGAGCTTCATTAAGCTGCTAAATCAGATGTTAAGAAATTTTGCTTGCTAAATCATAATCTTAGATGCAAGAGTATGATTTTGTCATACCGAAGATACATTATATTTGCAGTTAAAACTATTGTTAAGTTACCTTCCATTTGTGAAGCAGTTTCCTCCAGAGTGAGTTTTCCAAGGTCTATGGATGGCGCCCCTCCCCACTGAGATCTCGAGTTCTCCGACTCTTCCGGGGCCTCAGCCAGCTTGAAACCTCCTCCAGCACCCCATTTAGATCTTACAGATTCTTTGTTCTCATCTGAATCCTTTGGTGGTCCCTAATTGGAAAAAATTAAGTATCATGAATATCCATATTATTTAACTCAACAACTCATTGAATGAAAAATTTCCTCTTAGATAAAATTCATATTCTCTGTATTTTTGTAATGTTTTGGGTGTTGAGTTGGAGACTTGTGTCACCCTCAGATACCTTATAAAAAGTCCAAGTACAAAAAGGCACACAACTACTTCTAAATGTGACTCTGAACAATGACCCTGTTATCATAATCAATATAACTCGAAAGTTAAATAAAGAAGTTTTAGTTATTACCAATTTTAAGTGATTGTGACAAAGTTCAAGTATAAAAAGAGTTAAAATCCATGAAATATCTCCTTCAGATTTTGGCTCCATCACAACCATACTGTCATCAGCAAAATAATTTGAAATGTTAATGAAGGAATGTAAAGAAAAGGCAAAGTTATAGCCAACATTAAGTTTTCATGATGGACCAATGGATAGACAAAATGGTCCCTATTTATCATCTTTTCTTTGAAAGGGTGACATAAAAAGGTTATAAATGCAGCCTGCTGTTAAGGAAATTTATCTTTCTGAATAAGATGTCTTTCTAGTTTAATACTGGTAAATGCACTGAACACCAGTAAAATAAAGTAAATAGTGTAATAAACAGAATCAGGATATTACCTTTGAATTAAGTTTCCTTAGGATTTCTTCCCTTTGCTTCTGTAATGGTGTCCTATATAACATAAACAATTTCATATCATCATTACAAGATAAAACAAAACTCATATAGCTCCATCAAAACATTAAAGTACAGTTTTCTGGCAACTGTTGACATTTTATTTATTTTTTAAAAACTCACACAATCGTATCAGACACTATAATTTAATATTTAATTAACAGAAGAAATGCAGATCAGACATTATGTTAGTATACTATGAGACTATATTCACCCTTTCCTCCATAGATACACTTTCACTGTGAGGGAAAGAGTTTAGATCCAGATTAGGATCTAAACTGTTCACTTTTTTATTCATTAGGTTATTCCTGACCAAAATGTGACCAGAGCAGATCCAGATCGGATGGCATGGATGTGTCAGCTGATCTGGATCTACACTGGTTGCACAGCCATAAAAATGCGTATATATGGAGGAAAGGGTAACAATGATATTGAATGCAAAGTTGTAACAGTAAATGATTAAAAAAAAAGCATATTGCCTTCAATCTGCAATATAACACTGCATATTTTTATTTATTAAACAGAATAAAATTTATTGTTTCAATAGTGAAACAGGAGTTATTATTCTTGTTGCCCCCCCCCCCCCCTCCTCCCCACACCCCCTCAAGTTAAAACTAGGGGACAACCAGACACAGCCATCAACGATGGACAATAATATCCATATGTCTACCTGTTATCACAGGTGATACAAAAATGCAATGTCTGTATATATAAACATTATCAGAAGTTATTAAAGCTGTTGATCTTACTTTGCTCGTTCTTCCTCTTCAACCACTCGAGGAGTGGCACCGATAGCTCCCAACACATTTGTCATGGCAGGTGCTCTGCAACATAAAATACACAATTGTTTACCATTAACAGAATGTCCAAAAATTATGAAAATAATTTCACTATTATCAGAAGTTAACTGGCTAATGTTATCCACAGAGATCAATCCAGGACAAGCGTTTCTTTGTTGGTGTAAAAATAAATTAAATCAAAGGCTATAGGGATAAAACTAACTGGTCAATGGTAAATGGTAACAAGTATAATTTGTATGCTAGCGTGGAAATGGTTTACAATTGATTGCAAACTTTCAGCATTCACAAATCTGTTAGATCAACTGCATACATGCATTGGACCCCGCTGGTCTAGCTACAAATTAGACTATACAGTGAAACCCATCTAAGAACAACTCAGGAAATGGAAAATATGGTTAAAATAAAGAGATGGTCTTAATTTTGGGGGAAGAAAATAGTGCAAAACTGTTAAACTGACATTCAGATAGTAGTAGTATTGTCAGAGTGGTGTTTACGAGGGGTTTACTGTATACAGTACAAACAACAATAAACTTACGGCATTGCTGGAGCAGCAGGAGGCACTACCCTGGGTGTGGCCCCTATAGCATTCATGGCCCCTGTGTTAGGTACAGCTACACTGGCAACAGGTCTAACTACTGGTACACCAGGCCTGCAATCAGAAAATATTAGTCTTAGCAAAGGATGACAACATTGAATTTTTAGGCAGTAAATGTCATTGTTTAAAGATTATTTCTCATGATGTGATATTTTGGACCTTTTAGTTGTTACTAAATTTGGAAAACAATTTAAAATTTCTATTATTTTCTCATAATTAATATGTGATTTTGTAACAGATTTTCAGTGCCCAAGGTTATAAAACAGAGCATGGAAACCAGTCTCAAATCTCAAGTATCTGATTGGCTGAAATGGCGACCAGTCGCCATTTCAGCCAATCAGATGCTTGAGATTTGAGACTGGTTTCCATGCTCTGTTTTATAACCTTCAGCCCAGGAAAAGTTCTTATTTTGGCAAAAAGCATAATAAGCAACATGTTTGAAGACACCTTTTCCTGCAACATGCCCCATTTTTAAAATCATGACTCCCAGATTGATTTCTATGAAGGCACAACTTATAGGTTGGTGTCCCTGAAAAAAGGTACTTTTGCTTCCAGTGTAATCAATGAAAATTTTCAGTATTACATTGACAACTATTTCACCTACAATTTATATACTAGTAATACTACTATTAAATAAACTGCAACCTTACGATGTAAAAAATCTACAATAATAAAGTAAATACCTTACCGGTTAATGTTCTGATTCTGAAAAAAAGAAAAAGAGTACATGAAAAGAAGTTATTTAATTCTGCAACATCAAAATTACCTTCAAATAAACATCCAAATGATTCATGTATAAATGACTCCTTTAACTAATTCTGAACAAAATAATTCCTTGGAGGTATTGGTCATCCAAAAAATTTATATGGCCCAGACTTTATAAATTAGACTCACATCTTTTACGTGCTACCTGTCTTTAACACAAGGGTTGTTTGTAAGATATCTGTGATGCATATACATAAAATGTAAAAAAAAATCAAGATTGATTTTATGGAAATGCTAAAATTTCAACAGAAGTTACAACAGCTGTTAACATCCACGTCTTCCTTATAACAACTATGGCTAAACTGAATAAGTGATATGTGTGCAGTTACCTCTCTCATCTGCCTCTGTCTCTCGAACAGTTCTTGTTTCTTTTTCTCCAGCTCGCTGGCTCTCTGTTTGGCCCAGTCCTCAGCTTGTTTCTGTCATAAGAAAAGTCATTAATTAACCCTTTACTCCATATTTAGGTGTTTTAACCCTTTCCTGTACAGATACACCTTTATTGCTAGGGCTGATCTGGATCTACACTGGTCGCACATGCGTAAAAATGTGTATCTATACAGGAAAGGGTTAATGCATATGTGACTAGTGTAGATGCAGATCAGCTGGCACATCCATGTCATCTGATCTGGATCTACACTGGTCAAATCTTGGTCAGAAATAACCGAATAGATCAAAAATCAAATAGTGTAGACCCAGATAAACTGGCACATCTGTTCTAATTTCACTATATAAAAAGATTTCTTGCCGATCGGACAACCCCGCAAGGAGCAAACTTCTATTGCAACCTCCATATCTGCAAACAATTCAAAAAGACCTTATGCTAGCTACTGCAAGCAAATAATCTGAAAACCAACAAGACTTGTTACACACGACTTGTTTACATGAAAACTCCTACATTGTTCAATTAATTTTTTCATTGTATTAAAATTTCCTAACTTTGCTAGTTTTTGTATCAAAATTATTTATGTCTAAAAACTGTATTTGTTTTGCCAGGCTAATGTGCAAAAACAGTATAACATCTTATTTCGATGGTACATGTACAACTTTTGTGTTAAGTTGATTATGATTGTCAATACCTTTAGAGCCTCTGCTTTCTTCTTCCTCTCTTCTGCTGCAAGTTCAGGGTTCTTGTCAGCCATCTTGGCCTGCAGGTTTCGGCGCTCATTGTAGTTCTGCTGTCGTATCTGACGAAGCTTCTCCAAGTACTCTTGTTCTTCCTGGTTACGAGATGCCGCTGGTCCCTGTTGCTGCTGCTGCTGCCTCTGTTGCTTATCTGGGCTTCCTGTTTTGGAAAGAAATAATTGGTATTCTGTATTATTCATTTATATTCCAATAAATACATCGACAGAAGGGCAATACACAAGGGCCCAAGATCAAAAAACTAAGATTGGAGACCAGTCTCAATTGGATGAAAAGAGGACCAGTAGCTATTTCAGCTATTCAGATGCTTGAGATTTGAGACTTGTATCTAGATTTAATATTATCTTGGGCATAGCTGAATGAGGTGTATGTTACTTTATATATTATTTGACTATTATACTAGAAATGTGTCCATAGGACACGGATGCCCCCGCTATGCATCGTTTCCAGATACTAAAGTGCAATGATGGGAATAATAGCATTTCAAAGACAGTGATGTTCGAGTAATTATAAGAATATGCATAAACTTGATGATCAAGTAAATTATTTGTATTTGTGGCACTGTTGTCTTCTCATTATGGAAATGTCTGTGAAGAAGTTGGTGGTAATGCAATGCAATGTCATAGTGAACATTTGTGCCAAGTTATTTTGAAATCCCTTCATTCATAAAGAAGTTATAGCCCGAACAAGTAAATTCAAGTTTTAGTAACTGTGACCTTGACCTTGGACTTAGTGTCCATGGGTAATGTACGCAACACACCGCCTTGTCATGGTGAACATTTGTGCCAAGTTATTTTGAAAACCCTCCATTCAAAACAAAGTTATAGCCCGGACAAGGAAATTCTATTTTTAGTAACAGTGACCTTGACCTTGGACCTACAGGCATGGACATGGTACACAACTCACCACCTTGTCATGGTGAACATTTCTGCCAAGTTATTTTGAAATTACTATATTCCTAATGTAGTTACAACCCTGACAAGAAAATTCTATTTTAGTAACAGTGACCTTGACCTTGGACCTAGGCATGGGCATGGTATGGGACACACCATCTTGTCATGATGAACATTTGTGTCAAGTTATTTTGAAATCAATCTATTCCTAACAAAGTTACAGCCGGGAAAAGAGAATTCTATTTTTAGTAACAGTGACCTTGACCTACAGGCATGGGCATGGTACGCGATACACCGCCCTGTCATGGTGAACATTTGTGTCAAGTTATTTTGAAATCCCTCCATTTATAATGAAGTTACAGCCTGGACAAGAAAATTCTATTTTTAGTAACAGTGACCTTGACCTTGGACCTTCAGGCTTGGGTATTGTGCGGACACACTGCCTTGTCATAGTGAACATTTGTGCAAAGTTATTTTGAAATCCCTCCATTCATAACAAAGTAACAGCCCGGACAAGAGAATTCTATTTAAAGGAACACTGACCTTGACCTTTGACCTACAGGCATGGGCATGGTACGTGACACATCGCCCTGTCATGGTGAACATTTGTGCCAAGTTATTTTGAAATCCCTCCATTCATAACAAAGAAACAGCCCGGACAAGAAAATTCTATTTTTAGTAACAGTGACCTTAACCTTGGACCTAAAGGCTTGGGCATGTATGTGACATACCGTCTTGATATGATGAACAATTATACCAAGTTATTTAAAAATCCAATAAGAAATAACAAAGTTACAGAGCGGACAAGATTTTGCAAGAAAATTCTATTTTTAGTAACAGTGACCTTGACCTTGGACCTACAGTCACGACACACCACCTTGTTATGGTGAACATTTGTGCCAAGTTATTTTGAAATCCCTCCATTCCAAACAAAGTTAAGGGCAAAGTGTATATTTTTCTTAACACAAAATGTAAGTGAAAAAGGGGCATAATTTGAAAATATTGGAAGCATGGTTATGGGTCTTGTTGGTTATGATGTAGATTTTGATGGTGAAAATATATTTCAAGTTTCAATGCAGTATCTCAAGTAGTTTTTAAGTTATGGGCAAAATGCACAAAATATAAGAAACAAGATATATTCCTAATAAAACTAATGTAAATGGAAGTATCAAAGGGCCATAACTTCTGAACAGAACATGTAAGAGCAAAACCCCACCTTTTTGCACAACAACATATCAGGCCAAGCATTGTGGTAAAGTTTCATCAAATTCCCAGCAGAGGTGTAGGAGGAGTTGCGTTCACAAGATATATTCCTATTAAAGGAGTATATTACAATAGTTTACGCGCATATTTCTGCGCAAGCGCTAGTTTCACGAAATGTATTTTTCTCAGTGACTGCTGTTAGTTGAGTAACGTTAGTACTTCGACTGTTGCGTAAAATCAATCAATTAAATATTTCAAATTATTTCTCACAAAGTAGTCGTCCGTGAGAATGGCCTCACGCGAGAAAAACAAGAAGGGCAGGTTCGTTAGTGATGGAAATCACCAAGCTGTGAAGAAACGTAAATTATTTGGTTCGATAATTTGCCCTGACAATGATTCAAGTGTTTCGGATAATTTGACGTCCGAAGTAGATAATGTTACTTTCATTTGAAAATGACTGATGTTAATTTTGATACTCTTGAATTTTTAACCAAACAGAAAATACTTTCATGTCAAATGGCAAAGACAATTGCAGCATCCGGTTTGAATTTGAGTCATATAAAACTTGCTCTCTCGTGGTGGGTTAGATGGATTGTCTCAGCTGTTTGGTGGGAAACTTGACACAGGCAAACCTAGAGTAACATCTCTTAAATCTGTTGTTCAGAAATTGTATAATTACGTAATGGATCATAAGATTTAGGGATTGTTATATGATTTTCATTCATTATCAGTGTTAGGTGTTTTTCGATATGTATGGAAACTTTGGCAACACTCAGGACTGCATCTGTGGGAATTTTATGAAAGAAATGTGGTAACTGTAATGTAATTCTTGATAAAGAAATAGTTATTTCTTTCAAAATATGAAATTAGTTTTGATGAGCATGTTATAAAACTATTTATACATGTTATGATGGATATTTGTAGAATTGAATTAAAATTAGAGATATTTTTTACTTATATGACCAACTTTGAAGGAATATAGTAAAAAATTAAGCCTGGATGCCCCTGTTTTTTTTGTTTTTGTTTTGTTTAGAAATATATACTGTGTCATTTTATGGAGTTTAAAAAAAATCTGTCCATTACAAAAAAAGATATATAGATTTTTTTCCAGTCAGGCACTGACTTGTCTCCCTTTTTTGTTGGATATTTTGGTCATTTTCAAAGTTTTTTCTTCAAATATACAAAAAAATCTAACATAATTCCATCCAAAACCATACATACACATAATTCCAAACAAAAAAAATGCATAGATATAAGGTGTTGATTAGGAATTCCAGATGTAACAATCATTTAAAAGATATATGTGGGTTTTCTCAAAATCCCTTCAAAATGGCCGTATAGAGGGGTCTAATAATGAGCGATTACTCAAAAACAAGCGTGGAAAGCTATATTTTTCTTTATATCATTTTGTTTGTGAAGGAATTCTCTTTAATTGTGCAAAGTTTTAAAAAATTCTGTCCGTTAGAACTTATTGTCATATACTCCTTTAAAACTAATGTAAATGAAGTTATCAAAGGGCCATAACTTCTGAACAGAACATGTAAGAGCAAAACCCCACCTTTATGCACAACAACATATCAGGCCAAGCATTGTGGTCAAGTTTCATTAAATTCCCACCAGTAGTGTAGGAGGAGTTGCGTTCACGAGATATACTCCTATTAAAACTAATGTAAATGGAAGTATCAAAGGGCAATAACTTCTGAACGGAACATGTAAGAGCGAAACCCCACCTTCATGCACAACTACCTATCAGGCCAAGCATTGTGGTCAAGTTTCATTAAATTCCCACCAGTAGTGTAGGAGGAGTTGCGTTCACGAGATATACTCCTATTAAAACTAATGTAAATGGAAGTATCAAAGGGCAATTACTTCTGAACAGAACGTGTAAGAGCGAAACCCCACCTTCATGCACAACTACATATCAGGCCAAGCATTGTGGTCAAGTTTCATTAAATTCCGACCAGTAGTGTAGGAGGAGTTGCGTTCACGAGAATATCGGACGGACGGACGGACGGACGGAAAGACTGAAAGATGGACAGGAGCAACTCTTAATGCCCGTCGCCATTTCATGGCGGGGGCATAAAAAGGGTCTAAATAAATAGTAAGTTGTATAACAAAAAGTCAGTAAGATGAACAAATGGACACAAACAAGGATGCATGGATGAACTGAAAGATGAGCAGACAAACAATTAGGACACTTCACAAACAGTTATCTTTTAAATTTTTATTTGCTTTTAAGTATCACAAGGATATCAGATCATGTGGATCTGTTCTGTTTGCTACTTGGTCAAAAATAACCTGATGATTCTAAGCATTGAACAATCCAGATCTAGATCAAATGGCATGGATTTGTCATAAGCGGATTTTGACTGCTCTTCATACATAATATAAACAGTCCCTTGAGAAAAGGATTAACAGTAATTACAAAAACAATAATTTTCCAGAAAAATGTATCATAACATCTTACCTGATGGAGGTCTTCTGTCATAGGGACCAGGTGATGGACCAAACAGCTGAGCCTGTCCTCTGTTCTTGTTCAAAGCTGCTTCCTTCCTCCGACTGATAAAATCCTCCACCAGTCTGGCTCTCTCCTCGGACTGGTTCTGTCCTCTATAAATAGATTTTTTTTTAAATTTTGCAAGCCAAATAACACAAAATTTCATCAAAATATTGCAGACTAAGTTCGACTCTGCCTGTTCAAGGGCAGTAATGGAAATGAATTTTACTGTCCATACCACCTAGCCAGGGTTGAGTGCAACTCACTATCTACACAGAAATTTTAAAAAGTCAGACTGCATCTGTATAACAATGTTTCATTAACATATTTTAAAACATTTACTCCAGAATATGTTCTTCATATCTTTTAATTGTAAAAAGTGTTTGTTGCTTTTTGATTCATTAAGAAATCCTGAAGAAGAAGTGTAGATTCTCATCAGATGGAACATAATGGTACAATGTTCATAAATGTAATACAACCCATACATGTGCAGTAAAGTATTAATTGTTAAGTGTATTTGCCTTTATTATACTGCAAAGAAATTTCCTTGAATTTGATTGGATAATTTGCCGCTGATGTATATCCGTATTTACGGATCGGCCATAGATATGAACTGCACGTGCCTTAATTTCCCCGTCTGGCCTCCCACCTTTTGTTGCCGTCCGCCATTTTGTTTTGAATTTCCGTAAAAATGCATAATTTGAAGCCGATCTTGTAAATTATAAAGCGGTATGCTTAGGAATTACTAAAATTGTTACAGAAAATATTTATGTTATGTTTTTAACGTTGAAAACGATCAGATTATTCTCAAATTTTGTGAATAAAAATCAAATGGATAGTCCATTCAATTTCTATAGAAGTGACGTCATGCAGGTAAATTAATGACGTCAGACATGTAATTATTGAGGTTCTCAGAGGGGAATTAAGCCGTTCGGCATTAAATAAGCGATATAATCGAAAAATTGATGTTTTCTTATTAATTTTGTCTGAAAAAGTCTTTGCAGAATAATAAAACAATTATTTGGTTCCTTGAGAGGGTATGTGAGGATATATTGCCGGTCTGGGTGTCATATTATCCCTCGCCTGCGGCTCGGGTAATATGGCACCCAGACCAGCAATATATCCTCACATTCCCTGTCAAAAAACCAAATAACTATATAATATATTACACACCTCTGGTTATGAGCAGCATACATTGGTGTTGGTGACGGGGCTTTTCTCCACACTGGGGCTGGTTTCGGGGCTGCTGGCAGAGGTCTGGGGCCTCCAATGGGGCCTCCCATATAAGCTGCTGCAGGAGCTGACAGAAAAATCAATAAAGACTATTTAAGGCAACACTGGTGTAACTGTTGAACTGATATTCAGAAAGATTTAAAGATAATAAACAAGATCTGACCAATAAGTATGTAAGGCATTTGATTCTCACAAGTTGCTTCACTTGTCAATCCTTACCAGTAATACAAATTGTATTATAGTGTACTATTTTCTGCTTACTAGTTGTTTATTAGAATGAAATTAAGTGTATGTAAATACATTTGAATTTTCTCTAAGCTAATCAAAATTTACCTTTTAATTTGGGACCTTGTTGTTTATGGATTACAGTAGAGGCAAAACATAACAAACCAATACAATGTATGTGACCTGACTGTTTTCTGAACATTACAAGCTTTTGTTTCTTGCTTTACTAATGTCTTTTATCACAAGGCATTTAGTGTACAACTAGATCAGATAACATCTGAGCCATTTGTCAGAATCTACATCATTCCCTTTTAGATTGATTACAGGAAGCAAACAGTGAAGATCCAGATCAGACAGCGTTAATATGCCAGCTGATATAGACTGGTAACCTCAATGACAAAAGGCATATGATTTTAGGTGCTCCCCTCAGAGCAATTTTTCAGGTATGGACAAGTCTACAGGTAGCAATTATGAACAAGTCAACTGCAAACTAACATCAAATCTGAAACTGGAAGATCTTACATCATTCTTACTGGCTTTTGAATAATCAAGGCCCCAGTTCATAAAACTAAAACTGGACACCTGTCTGATATCTGAAGCATCTGATTTGCTGAAATGAAGGTAAGTCCGATGATCGAAATTTGAGACTTTTATAACCTTATTTTAGCCATTTTACACTTAAGAAATTTCATTTTTTTAATAATATGAAATTTGGTCAAACCTTTAGCAGGTACCCCTTCCTCTTTCTGTCTGACCGCTCTGTCCCTCTGCAGTTTGTCCAGGTATTCATTATAGTGGTCATATCTCCCCCGTTGACCAGCAGCATTAGGATTGTAATCACCGCCAGGACCTGCTACAGGCTGAAAACAATAGCAAAAAGTGTCATAAACCACGCTGTTTAAAGCAACTTTAGTCTTCAATAAGGCATAACTAGAAGTTGGTGTTCCAGGTGGAACCTCAAGTTGCATTTAAATGGAGCATAACCAAAAAAAAATAGTGAAACAGGTGTTATCATTCTTGTTGTAGCAGATGGCCTAGTTCATGCAGATGATATATTCCAAGTATTAAGTGAATAGGACATGTACTTTTAAAGTTATAGGCAACAATGTTGCATGTAAAAGTTGGTGAAAAATTGTACGCCGTTGCCACTGCCAGAAGACAATGGGATCCCTATGTGTCTACCTGCTATCACAGGCAACAAAAAAAAACATTTTAGAATTAAGATAACTCAAATTTGTATGTACTGTTTTAAAAAAAGAGAAATATTATCTTGTCATATCATTGTCAAAACAGCACAGGCCAAAAATGTTTAGGTGAAAACTGAATTATTGTCATGGACTCCCCATTCTACAAATATGATGCAATCATTCATTGTTCATAGGGTTTTTATTAATTGATACAAATAATTTGTTATCTGAATATGGAACAGGGTAGACCGTGGTCAGAGCTTATTGCAGGCTGATGGGTCTACAGTTGATGCAAAGTGTCATAAATACGGCAATGGCTGTGCTATGCATTAAAAGAACTAATTTACAAAGAAATTCTGAATGTAAAGATGTCCTACCCTTGGAGCTGGTTGGTTGAGCACAACTGGTTTAGGCGGTTCTTTAACATCTTTCTGCAATGCAAAGAACAAATTTTATAATAACAGAATAGATCAAAGAACATAAGAACTAAATTTCAACATTATCTACTTCAAAGTACCATTGAACAAAAATTACAGCACAAATGTGACTGAGGCAAAAGAAGAAGTAAACCCTATACTACAGCTTGAAAACAGGATTAAGTTAAATATCTTTCTATATTTCACAAGTAAATGCAATTCAACAATCATAACAAACTTTTGCAAAAGTCTTACATTATTATTATAGAAAATCTAAGCAAGTCTTGGCTAGACGAATTATTATTGGTGAATTATTCACTTTATAGCTGTTCAGGTACTTACATAAAAGTAAATGTATTTACTTTACATTTGTAGATCAGATGGCTGATCTTGATTTACACTGTGCCCAAGATAATAAAACTGAGCATGGAAACCAGTCTCAAATCTCAAGCATCTGATTGGCTGAAATGGCAACCCGTCGCCATTTCAGCCAATCAGATCCTTCAGATTTGAGACTGGTTTCCATGCTCAGTTTTATAACCTTCAGCGCTGGTCATTCATATGATGAAAGAGTTATCCTTGGTGTAAAAAGTTATACTAAGCAAAATTCAATGATGACAGTACAATGTAATTTAATTGACTTTGTGATAACTGATAACAACGTCACAGATTAGAGCTGGTTAAGCTGAAATGAAAACAAAGAATCTACAAAGTGATCATGAATAATGACATAAATTAGTCAATATATATGCATGTGATTAAAAGCATGTCTCTCGAGGTGGTGTTCTTGCTCTTACCTCGCTCTTATCCGAGCCTTTATCCGAATCCAATGAGCTAAGTAGATTGCTCCATCCCTCCTCTCGCGCCTTGTTTATTCTAGCTGCCTGTAGAAGATCCGAGAAACACGTCCTGTTATCACCGTTCCAACTAGCTTATTTACACTTCACATAAAATTTCACATACAGCACACACGGGTAAATTTGTGAATATTAATACCAGTAAAATTAAACCATGTAATTATATGTCTTATCAGGAAATACAATTGCGTGAATTTTGCCTGTGTAAATATATATATTGTGGCTTTTGTGTGAAAATTCATCCCCACAAAATTATATGATACCACAGTATATTAAACACACAAGATAAATGTTTAGTTGAGCACTTATGTCGCCCTTGGGTAATTTGTCACAATAAAAAACTGACAGTTAAAAGAAAAAAAATATTAAGAAAAGGTAAAGTAACAGACAGGTTTAGTTTTTTGTGACAAAAATCAAAGTACCAAAAGAGGCATAACTGCAAAAAATTTGACCTTGACCAACAGATTTTGGCGTCATCACAACCCAATTGTCATAAGCAATATAGCTTGAAGGTTTGATGAAGAAAAATTAAGAAATAACAAAGTTAAAAACAATGTTAAGTTTTCGTGACAGACCGACAAACAAAATGATCCCTATGTATTTCCTTTTCTTTGAAAGGGCAACAATGTCTTTTGTACTAGACAATAATAATGTGTCAAGGAGTTTGACGTTTTTCAAACTAATATTTTTTTCAAGTATTTTCAAGAAACAAATATTGTTAAAAGATTTTAATGTGTTCAACAACATTTTCTTTAAATACATATGTACAGTTATCTTTTTTAAAGGTGGATAATCCCTTTTGTGATTATCATAATAATGGTTTTAGTAGAACAGACATTTCTTCTTCTTTTTGTATCTTTTTTATCTTTGTCTCTTTTTGTATATAACTCAGTAATACTGGCACCCAGCTATTCCTTTAATACGGGTAACAAATTCCATTTCTAAAGCATAATTCAGACCATCAAAACGCACCTTTTAAACTGTGATTTACACAATAGACCTGGGTACTTAATAAAGGTATGTGGTGAATTTAATTAGTACTTTAAGACTATTGTACCTTTCAATTAATTGGCAGGTGTAAGTAATCAAAAGATTTAATACAGATTTATTTGATTGGATCTTTTTTATGTAAGTCTGCAATTAATTTGATCATTTTACTTTAGATAGTACTTGAAAATGCAAACCACATGATGAAATTAAAGAATTCTCAAAATTTCCCACTAAATTCTGATTATCCACCTTTAAACTTTGAGATTATGGGGTTGATATTTTTGTCAGTTATAAAAAATCAAACTCCTGTGCTGCAACCACAAGATCCAGAATTTGTTTGTGCACAGTGATGACACAAATCAGTCTTCAGAAAAAAATAAAGCCAATACCTTCTGTTTCTCAAGCAATTCCTTGTGCCTCCTTTCATATTCCTTCTTCTTCTGTTCATCCTCTCTCCTTCTTATTTCCTCCCTTCTTTTTCTCTCCTTCTCCATCAACTCTTGTTTCCTCTTCTGCAAATCCTGACAAAAATAAAACACTTCATTGTCCAAGATCATAAAACTAAATCTGGAGACCAGTCTCAAATCTCAAGCATATGACTGGCTGCAATGGCAACTGGTCAAGTATCTGTCCTAATGATAAGGCTTGTAAAGATTGTTGTAGAACTATCAAATATATTTCTTATGGCAGTTTTAGAAAAAGTTTGTGTTTAGTCACAAGCACTACATCAACAGAATAAGGTTGGCTATAACCAGATTAAAAAATTATGATGGCCTGCTGAAAAGTACTTTTAAGCTTAGTTTTTCTTATATGTTTCTTTAATAATGCTGAAATCTAAATGTAC
Source organism: Corbicula japonica (assembly GCA_038501625.1). Taxonomy (NCBI): domain Eukaryota; kingdom Metazoa; phylum Mollusca; class Bivalvia; order Venerida; family Cyrenidae; genus Corbicula; species Corbicula japonica. Next base: position 4,498,880 of record JAZAYU010000032.1, read on the forward strand.
CCCTAAAATTGGAAAAACTCCCTATTCTGACAATCTGAACCAATCCCTAAGGTGGTGTGAACAACATTTATCAAACAAACCACAAGCACTAGACAAGAGAACACAGTGAAACTACGCTATTAAGACCACCTATGGGATTGGACATAAGTCGTCTTTGTAGAGGGTTGGTCAAAATAATGGGGTGGAAAATAGGGCAAAAGTATTTACCCTTTCCTCCATAGATACACCTTTATGGCATAGGCGAAGAGTTTAGATCCAGATCATATGGCACATCCGTGCCATCTGATCAGGATCTAAACTGTTCGCCTGTTGATTCCTTAGTCTATTTCTGACCAAAATGCCATCTGATCAGGATCTAAACTGTTCGCTTTTTGATTCCTCAGTCTATTTCTGACCAAAATGCCATCTGATCAGGATCTAAACTGTTCGCTTTTTGATTCCTTAGTATATTTCTGACCAAAATGCGACCAGTGCAGATCCTGATCAGATGGTGCGTATATATGGAAGAAAGGGTTAAAAGGGACTTTGAAATGGTAGTCTTATTAGCAAGGTGGTCTTAATTTCAAGGTGGTCTTAATTAGGGGTTTACTCTACATAAATCATTCACCTGTCAACTTCAAGCAACTCTTATAGCTAAAGATACAGAAACTATACCAACAGTTACCAAAGCACAGGAAGTATAGAATCAGAGAGAGAATCAGACCCCATATAAAGCATCTCATGTGAAATGAATTCTTCACTAACTCAATGATTGCCTTAATGACATGATCAAGACATTTTTCAACTGGTGCAAGATCTTGTCCTATTAATCCTTTACTCCGTGCTGGCTGATATGGATCTTCAATGTTCACCCATGGAGTAACGGATGAATTAAAATGTGAAAAGTTAAAAAATCTGCTATAATATAAGAAGGTGATAACATTTAGGGCTTTCTTTGTCAGACATTAATGTGTAATTTGTCAAGATGCTTTCAGTCTTTGCCTAACATTATTGGCAATATTGAACAATCTGGTTCAAATCGATATTTGTTGCCAAACTGTTTTTTTATATCTCTATAGAATTTTCTTTTGCTAAAGTATCTAACTATCTTTGGATCTTAACAAGTTAAATAATTATCACCTCATTTCATGCTTTAGACGGTCGGGAATTCAGAGAATACATTACTGTTTAATTTAGAAAGCCTAGCAAGTCTCCCAAACATTTTTCCTAGCTCTTATTTCAGATGCTTTACTACCAGCTCACATCTACAAGTCATACACTAGAAGTTCTGTCCACCAGGGCCCAAAGATCATAAATCTGGAACGTGGACCAATCTCAGACCTCAAGCAGCTGACTGGTTTAACCCTTTACTTCATATATATGCATTTTAAAGTGTGTGTTACCGGTGTAGATCAAGATAAGCCAGCACATCCAAGAAGTTTTTTCAATTTCAGGGAGATGTCAACTACATGTAGGATTTTGGCTTTTTGTATGAACCATATAGGGAAAAACTTATCCCATGGCTGACCAGTGGGAGTAAGTTCTTGACTTTTGGGAGACTATTTCTCCAGTCTCCTTTTTGGCTGCCTCTTGGTCAGATATAACCCTGTGAATCTAAAAGTGAACAGTGTAGATCCTGATCACATGGCATAGATGGATAGGCTGGCTCACCTGGAACTACGCTGTTCACTTATGCAATAAATGTTATCTATGACCATGATGAAGTAAGGGGTTAAATTGAACAAATTCTCTAAACTGACCAATAAGAAGCTAGAGTTTTGAGACTGGTCTCCAATCTCAGTTTGATTATCTTGGGTACAGATACCTGATAGGATGGTGATATGGGCGGTCTTGCCTGATCCTCTCCCTTATTCTGCCTTTGTTTTTGCTATTTGTTTTAAAATAAACAGCACTATGAGAAAAATCACTTTTTCAATACCTCCTAATATGAAATAAGTAATAATACCCATTTATAACATGTATCTTATTTTTAGTACAAAAAGTTTAGAAAAAAAAACAGAAGTATTATTAAAGGTATCAGGTCATTACCTTATGTAATATCAGAGCCATAACTGATAATGATGATAACTTGGCAAATGTATAGGACATATATATCATTACAGTCAAACCATCGTAACTCGAAACGCGAGTACTCGAAATGAAGGTTTAACTTGAAGTCGGCTGCCGGTCCCGTCAGTTTTCCTTATATATTTAACTAAAAAATTTTGTGATTATTCAAAAAGCAGTAAATCGAAATTTTCAATAACTCGAACATATTAATAAGTCCCTAGAATAACAAATCAGGACAATTTGAATACAATAACTCAAAGTACATTTGACACAATTTTTCACACTTTCAACGAGAATGATCAAGGTCATTTTTATCGACAATTTGTCAAAAGAGTTGTTAGAGGCACATCATTGAAACGATATGAGTGTTAAGCAAACAATTTGAGGGATTTTTCTCAAAGTGTCAAACAAACATTTGGAGTTGCTAATTTTCCCATCTTTAAAACAAAGTTTCATTTGCCAAAACCTTCATTTTACAGCAAACAACAGTTTGCATATGGCAAATCTAAAAATTATGAAATTGTTATCATTTTTCCGAGTATCTAGCCAAGGGCCTAGGAGGATATCTTATGTTATCAATCATGAGGTGAATATAAACATGAATAATGTAATGCCTTGGTGTGTAATTGGATTATGATAGGCTGTATATGCTTACGTATGTTTCATGTATGTACATGGATATTTGTTGAAATTCATTGAAATGTTATTCATCGATCTTTATTAATATTATCATGTACATAAAACAGAGTAAGCAAATTATTTTTTAAAAGTTATCTTGTTTTAATAAGCAAACTTTACAGCAAACATTTATTTTGTATTGTATAGTGCAGTAAGAATTTCACATCGTTACTTTCACAGGTCTTACGGAAAAGTCAAACTTGCCATAACTGGAAGTACGGGATAACTTGAAGTAAATAGTCAGTCCCTTGGGTATTTGCGATATTGAAATTGGACTTTATTTTTCAACTTAAAGCAAATTAAACTACACTCTTGGGCATTGACCATTGCAAATTTACCAACCTTGAAGTTTAGCTTAAAACAAAGCCTTTCATTAAATTGTTCAAGTCTAGAGTCACCCCACAAGAGAAGTAAGTAAATTTAACAGCAATGCCACGCATATTTTTCTCTTCCCAGCTGAACTTAGATCAGTGCCTGTAATTTGCTAACATACCACTTTATTCTTGCATACCGGATAAGTATTTCTGTGTGATTTACCGGGGAAAGAAAATCTTATCTTTTCCCTAGGGAAAAGATAACGTTCGCGTGCTACAAGAGTGACGTCACATCTTCAAGTATCTGACGTTATTAATTCAAGTTAGTGACGTCATTTAGAAAATAAGGTTTGCGTTAATGTCAATATTTCAGCGTAAGGAAACAAAAGTTAGTTTGTATACATGTACACAAATGTAATGAACAATAAAAGGTATGCAAGAAAAAGTATCTTTGCATGGGACATTCGGTAAAGATAGAAAAATCTGTCACCTCAGGAGAACTGTTTAGGCAGGAACGAGGCAGAGCCTCGTTCCCACAAAACAGTTCCCCCTCGGTGACAGATTTTTCCATCTTCACCTCACACTCATGCAAGATACTTATAATCCTTTACTGCCAGCTATGTAGAAGAATGAATGGCTGGCATTTTGGTCTTAAATCCTTTACTCCATGGTAAGGACTTATATCTAGGGATGTCAACGGATACAATTTTTGTTATCCGGATATCCGTATATACTATCCGGATACTTTCCGGATAACCGTATAGATCGGCGACTTTGTCTGTTATGTGATGACATCAATATTCCCGCCTTTTTCAACACATAGAATTTAACTTCCGATCTACGAATACTTGTCAAAAGATACTTGAAAGAATAATTAAGTGATTTTGAGTGTTTTGTTTATGCCAAGTGTCGCCATATATAGCGCTGTGTTACTATTGATCGATAGTATTCTTGATTTTATTTTTAACTCTTGAAATTTATTCACGCGAATCGACCAGGGCGAAGATAACTCATGATGAAAAATGAGTGAACTCTTGTTGATTTCTTTTTATGCAATTAAATTATTAAATTATTAAACTCGTTTTTGTTCTTCTGCATACGACTTTTGCATTAAATTTTCAAGGTTTTTCTCTGTCCATAGTATAGTACTTTGAATAAAACTTTTGTACCGTTCGCACATCTAGATACGTTTTTGATCTTAGCTATGACATTGAGATTTATCTGGTACGTTCCAGAGACTATACATATATTTGCCAAATTACGCAAAGTAAAAATGAACAACAAATGCACAATATTTTATAATTTATTCATTATTATTTCATTCGCCGTTATCAACTTTATTTGATCGAAATTACATCAAATATTTTATCTGCAAAATAACAATCAAGATATTCGACAATGAACGTGACAGCATTACGGGGACATGGTAAACTCAATTGACAATAATTGACAGCGCTAGTTTTAAGACAATCACATTATCAATATAACTTGTGGATTACTATAATTGGCAAACAATGGTCCTGACCACCTGGATGATTGCAATGAGGATGCAGTTTTCGCACCTCAGATCTGTTAAACATACACCGCGTTACTTCTTGTGGCAGTTTTATGACGATCAATATACAGTCTCAAATTATCTAATTATGACATCTGAACAGGTGTTTAGAAGCAATAAATGACGCATTTTGTACTGTTTAAGATGATTTTTTACTAATTTTTATGAATATTCAGATATGAAATTAGTATCCGGATACTGACTTAGTATCCGGATATCCGGATATTCGTTGACATCCCTACTTATATCCCATGTGCAACCAGTGAACATCTAGATCATTCTGCACATCTGTTCAGTTTGACAGGGATCTTTACTTTTGCTTTTAGATTAATCAGGTTAATTCTGATCAAAAAGCCAAAAGCATTAATCATGATAACACTTCACGTATGTGGATATGGTATTTAAAATCATTTCCACAGAGTCAATAGTTAAACCATCACAATTGATCACAAGTAAAAAAAACCAAGCAATATCAGATGGCTAGAGACATTATCATATACCAGAAGCATTCAAACATCTGACATTCCCAAATCTGCTAAAGCGTACAACATACAAGTATTACAAGTATTACTTAAATTTAATGCAAGAATATTAATTCGCCCTACATTTAGATGACAAGAAAAGAAACCAGAGTTATCTACCAATTAATGCATGCTACTAACAGCACCATTTGCCTTTGAGGCTGGGAGGCCAGCAGTTTCTATAGCCAAAATATTCCTACCCTTCTTTATACTAAGCAAGCTTTCAAATCTAGATCATCTTGCTCCTTACCTGACTACTAGAAGGCCTGGAACCAGCTGCGCTTCCTGGCCTTGACCCTGCAGCACTGCCAGGTCTGGAACCAGCTGCACTACCTGGCCTGGACCCAGCACTCCTGGTCTCTTGCGTACATCTCCTGGTGCCCTGCAAGCAAAATCCAAAGGCTTACTTAATAATATTACAGGGGTTCCATTTGACCTGGGAGATGACCCTTGAAATTTGACCCCTTGGATTTTAGCTGAAGGGTCATTTTTTTCCTTAAATAAGGGGTATTTTTTGCTTGAAATTGAGAAAAACCCTTAAAAATGGACAAAATGACCCTTGAAATTCAGCAGCTATTGGAACACCTGATATTATGTAAATCATTCTGACATTAAACATTCATACAAACAAAAATCATTTTGTAAAAAGTAAATGTTATTTTTTTATTTACATTTCGTGTTTTGTTATACAGGTCCACCGTCTAGGCATTAGGTAAAAAATATCCAAATAATCAACTCTTATAAATGTTCACATCACTTTGTTAAATATAATAAAAATGGAATAAAATTTAAAAATAACTGTTTGTAACAAAAATGTAACAAAAATTAAATAATTAAAAATACAAAAGTAAATAAAGAAATCAATAGACAAATAATCCATGAGCCTTTATCTTTTCGCATTAACACACTAGTGTTTATACCTATTTTCCTTAGACTTTCTTACGACTGGCGCTCCATAGATTTTGGCAGGATCATACTTCTTACCAGAAGATGCTGAAACGGAGCCAGCTGCTGCATCTGGCCTATTCCGAGAAGCTGAAATTTAAAATGGACTTTTATACACCAACTTGAATATATTTCTAAACATAATCATGTTAAGGCTAGCCAATTTAAATGTTACATTCTACTACAGATATACAGTCAAACCAGTATTAAGCAGCCACCAAAGGGGGAAAAATTTAG